>RJWH01004384.1:0-109485 GCA_004363575.1 Solenodon paradoxus
ATGACACAGTCACCATGTCCCCCCTGGTCCCTAACATGACACCGTCACCATGTCCCCCCTGGTCCCTAACATGACACCGTCACCATGTCCTCCCTGGTCTCTAAGATGACACAGGCATCATGTCCCACCCTGGTCTCCAACAGTGACACAGTGACAGTCCCTCCCATCACTTGGTGCAGTTCCCCCCGCCCCACCCTTGAAAGAGAGTGGATTTTGTAGAACCTGACCTTGGGGTACAGCAGTTTGGTGGCACGTGACTCCAAAACTAGACTTAGGGAACCAGCCCTCTGCCTCCGCCTCCTGGGGGAGAAACTCCGGGGGCCGCTCCAAGCTGGACGTCCGAGCCGGGGCATTTGGACAGAGGCAGAGTTGGTGTCCAGCTGAAGCCCCAGCCAGCAGTGCGCTCCAACTTCCAGACAATGACAGTAAGTGCCTCCAGATGTCCCCAAGCCTCAGCTATGGGAACGTGCCCTGAACTCACGTCTTCCCAGCGGAGACCCCAAACACCGTCAGGCAGGAAAAGCTAATCTTCTGCACAACTTCCTTGATTAGAGTTCCCGGGGGCTAAGAGGAACTGCCTGAGAGGGCCAGTTGGGGCCCGCAGCTGGGAATCTGGGTGGAAGGTCCAGAACCCTCGACAGCCGACCTCTGCTGCACTCAGGCTGGCTTCTTGTCAGAGAGCCCAGCCCGGCTGGAGAGTCTCCTCCGGCTCTGACTGCTGGAGCTTTCTGGGAGAAAGCACCGGAGAAGGGCCGGTTTAGCAAGCTCCCTCCCGCCGCAGCCGCTGCTGAGGCTGGAACCGCTAATCAGCACCCCTGTCCCGGTTCCCCTCATCGCTGGCCCGTTGCTCTAATTCATGCTAATTCTAATGACAAACAGACAGTTCTTGACTTTCCAAGAAGTGAACGCATGGAACAAACATTCTCTCCTCCTGCCTCTAAGACTCCGGATGAAGTCACATTTCTCCCGCACTTCCCCCTGGCATTTCCACGGAGATACGGGGAGCGCGGACGAGACGGGCTTCCTGCTAGCATGAGTGAGCCTTCCTCTCCGCGCTCCGCGTGCCCTGCTGCCAGGCTCCTCTCGGGCTGTGACTGAGGAGCACGCGCTCCACGACATGGCCAGCGGATCCCCTAAACACCAGACGCAGCATTCCCAGGCCTGTGGTCCGACAGCGGCCCTCTCGGGCCCGGATGACCGTAGTTCTTGGCCTCTACTCGTGTGACGCTCTGACCTGGCTTGCTGTGCCTTTGCCAGGAGGGACCAGGCCATCTGCCAAAACACTGGGCTTCCTTTCCTAGGGGTGAAGAAAAAACAAAGGCCCTGTCCTGCCTCACTAAGGTTCCGACGTCTTTTCTCGTTTGTCTCTTTGGTTTCCTGGAGGCCATCAACACGGCAGCCCAGCAAGAGGCAGTATGATGCTCTGCAAGCTGTCCAGCAGCCGCTGTCCTTTGGGTTATTTTCTGACAAAGGACAGCAGAGTTGACGTAGCCCCAGGGAAAGAGGAGAAACGTGCTGCCGTTTGCGAACGTGATCACCTGATCGACGCTCCTAATAAGTGCGCGACCTTGGGAAAGTGTGTTTCAGCCGCATCTTCTGTAAAACGAGGCTGGAGCCCGGTCCCTAGGTCCTAGCTTGCTGGGAGGGTGTTAAGAATCTAGCGGCTATGAGTGTCCGCTACAGTTTCTGAGAGTCGCCACTGAACAGATGCTAAATGTGAGCATTAGTCAGATGTTACCGCTGCTCCCCCGTGTCGGTACCTACACAAATCTTCGCCTTGTTTCTCCGCGGACACGTCGAAGAGGCTGACGTCAGTCTGAAGAGAGGTTTCCCGTCTACGTGAAGTAATGGAAAGACATAGCTCCGAACAGAAGGCGCTCTCTGTGTGTCGGAACCATCCAAAAAGCCCCGAGCGGGTATGGAAGGAGGTTCCTCAGGCGTCTTTGCAACCGCCCGCCGCGTTAGCGCCTGGACGGCGCGCAGAGCCCTCTTGGGAAGCCGTGTGGTCGCGCTCCCGTTCGGAGCCCATCAGCCTCGCTGCCCGCCGGCCAACCTCCATGGGCTGGCTCCCTCCTGAAACGTCTGGGAGGAAGAGACTGCGACCAGCGTCCCACAGCGGCTCTTGCTTAAAGACACTAGACGAATGGCGTTTCGACGTGACGCCTTACCCGGGCTCCGTCTTCCTCGGCTGCTGCACGGCGGGCAGCTGTTCCGCAGCCTCTGGAAGAAAGCGAAGGAAAAGCCACAAACCCTCATTCAGACTTGTTCCAAAGAGAAGGCCATCTGAAGGAAGACGGGGCTCCCACCCCGTCGGGGGCCAGGGATTCTCCGTCTCTCCCTTCAGCACGCGTGTGAGGTGCAGAGCCCTTCACGGTGCTGCTCCGACTGATGAATCACTCCTGCGAGCCTACACGCAGTCATCGGCTGTGGCGACTCCATGCTGCTCTCTCTCTGCAGGGGTGTCTGGTCCAGTCAGGGCTCAGCTCACTTCTACCGCGTTGAATGACCTGGATTTTGTGTCTTTTGGTGACTGCCTTGCTGAAGCTCTTTTGTGCCCCTCTGCATAGAGAACCAAACTCAAGAACCTGCATAAGGAGGAACCACTTGCTTGTGAAATCCTGCTCTGTACACAGAGGCCAGCATGATTTCATGCTCGTAATGCTCTGTTTTAAACAACACAACAGCAGATCATTCCATCCCCTCTGCTCGAGTCAACATGGTCCCTCTGTTTGTCTCGCACAGGAGGCACCGCTTCCCGGCTGCCTGTTGGCAGACAAGAAGAGAGTCTCTCCATCTGATGGGCTTTGCTTTCCCCTCCTCCCCGTCCCATTTGCATTTTTCAAACACGAGGAATGCAGCCTCTCTGGGGTATCCACTCATCTTTCTGGGGACCAGGATGGGCCCACCCTGTCTCTCTATCATGGGGGCTCCCGTGGGAAAGAGCAACACTAATTCATGTTAATATTAATGACAAACAGACCCTCTCTGCTCCCAAAGATGCAGAGCAAACATTCCTCCTACTCCAAGAGGCGGCATGAAATCCCTTTCCCCGCCACGTCCCCTGCCCACGCTGGGGGGATGCTCGTAGGGGAACTGAGCACACTGATGGAAACTCTAAAACCGAGAAGCCATGTTTAACTTCCTTTGCAGAGTTCTTGATCTCGGAAGGCTTATCTAAAGCTGATAGAGACCCAGGGGGAAAGTCCATTGCATTTTCTCTTCTTGCAAAAAAAGTAAAAGCAAGTTCTTTCATCTCCTGCCTAGTTCCAATGAAACCTAGCCAAGAAAATACTTCAGTCAGTAAAAATTAGTATGTGAAGGTAGGATGCAAGGGGAAAAAAAAAAAAACAACCTTGTTTCCAATTATACGTTTCAAGGTCTGATCCACAATTAGTGGAAAAGTCAGGGCTGCTTTATAGGACTTGCAACTAAAAGGTAAATTGTATTTTTTTCTTAATAGATCTGGAAAAATGTTGGGCTAAGAATCGCTGCTCACTGAGGAAGTTTCTTTGCAGTCCTGGAAGACTTTTCAGTTCTGGACTCACTGCGTCACCAGCACCAGCCGAGCGGAGTGAGGCACGGAGGCGACAGTCGCCACGCTGATGGCCGGAGCACCTCTGGTTTAACGGAGACAGTTCCCGGCACCAGACTGACCCGCTGTCCACAGAAGCTGGGTGAATCCGGAAACGCGGCGCGCTGCGACCGACAAGTGCACAGACACACCAAGGCTGGGTCACCCCAGGACCGTCCATGTTTGAGTGTCAGCTAGTGACAGATAATGTGAGACGTGTTCTCACACACGTCCTCCTGTGTAACCTGGAGAGTTAGTAAGCGGTTAAGACCACGGTGTCCAGGGCGCCTCCTGGGGCAGCAGTGCTTGGGTCAGTCACCTCCAGAGGACACAGGCCACCTACCTCGGGGTTCAAGTCCTCGTCCAAGTCCTGCATCCCAGGGGGAAACAAGCAGAATGAACCACTAAATAAAAATAAAATTAAAAAGAGCATGGTGTCTAGAACCGGACTTCCTGAGCTCAATTCGGGCCTCTTGCTGACGAGTTATGAGACCTTGAACATAGAAGTTACATTACCTCGTGTGCCCCCAAAGTCTCATTCAAAAATGGGGATCGTAGCTAAAGCTACCTCATCAGGTGGTGTGAAGGTGAAGACTGGTGTGTGTGCTCAGATGCTCAGCACGCCGTGCGGACATCAGCGGCCCCTATTACTGATGAGAGGAAATATCCGTGGACCTCTTCTAGAAGGAAATGAGATTAGTCCGACTTACCAAAAGTTTCTCAGGTGCCTCTGAAGGAAGAGGCCATTTTCCCTGACCCCACTCAGAGGAATGCGTGTCAGAGAGTGGCAGACTGGTCTCCTCTGGTAACTGGCAGTGATGCAGTTGTTCGGGGGCAGAAGTGCTGGTTTCAATAGCTCTCCTCCCACAGAGCTTGATACGGAGGATGATGACACCACACAGGAACCTTCAGAACAAACCCCGTAACTAACACAGCCAGGTCTGCGGGCCCCGTGGAGCCCCCGTTCCCCAGCATGTCAGGTATTCCATAGCACCCTGCGTGAAAAGGTAACTAAAGGCAGAACAGGCGATATTCTCGAGGCAGGAGTCAGGCAAATAAAAGAATCCCAACCCTTCCCCACCCCACCCCCCCAAAAAAAATTAAGCGAGAAACTAAGGGACTGTTCTCCAGAGACGCAGCTGGTGTCAAGACCACTGCGCTCTGAAGGACGGTCCGCTAGGGCGCCCACCCTATAGCCGATCGCGGCTGCACATCTTGAGCACAAGTCATCTCACCAATGAAAACACATTTCCACATCCAGCGTGCTAATTACCGCACCATCTGGTGCTGATCCGAGATGAAGGGAGCTGAAAGCTGGGATTAGACACCTCGGGGTGTGGGGATTTGATTAGAGCCTTCTAGGCCCGGCACCCTTCCCGCATGTGTGCGCCACACTTGGAGCCTCCAGGGTTCACGAGCCGCATCCCGCCCCGCTGCCCAGACAAAACGGGCACACACTCGCCACGCCGTGAATGCAGAAGTGCCTTCAGCTGCGGACATCGAAGGGTATTATCCTCTCACTCCCCAAGAATGTCCCCTTCCACACAGACACCTGAGAGTCTCCCAGCATCTTGCAGCTGATGGCCGCCACCGACGGACCTTCGACTCGACCTCTGTTGGGCAGGGTCCTGGTGCCCAACAGCACTTCGGTGGACGTTCCAACAGCTTTTCTCTCTGCCCCACACTTCGTATCAAAAAGCACAGGCCCTGTCTGTCCCTGTGTCCCTGATGTCCGTGCATTCACATCCAGCTTCACATCCTATTTTCTACCTTCTCTGAGAAGGGAGCAACCTGCGGGGGCACGGAAGCCAGGGAAGGAATCTGCCCAGCCAAGGGTCCTCAAGAACTGTTGAAACACCCTTTGCCCCGACCCTCTAGCACCTGAAATCCTCTGCACTCCCTCATCCTGACGGTCCTGAGGGAGAGTGGCGGAGCTGTTTCTAAGTACTTTCCCTGTTGACGCCTGCCAGCCCCCCTTGGATGACACCGGAGTCATCTACAGTGGGACTAAGGTGAAGTCCTACGTCAACATACACTGACTTACTAAATTCTAGTTTTCGGTGCTCCTCAGAGCCTCCTGCCACGTCTTCCTTCGGGACTGATTCTCTGGGCCTGCTCTTTCCTGGATATCTTTGTCTTCTATGACCTCCTTCTCCGTCAGCTCGGAGTCTCTGCTTTCTCTGTTAACCTTCTTATCCTATTGTCTGTGATTCGTCTTTCACCCATGTCTCCATCTGCATTATTCTGATGAATTCGTCCATCACTCCCTATTTCCCAAAAAGTTCTATGTCGCTAACTCCAGGCCAGCTTCCTCCCTGGGTTCTAAGCCGATTCCATCAACTACTGACTGGGCCCTTCCCTCAGACGTCCCACTGGGCGCTGCAACCCACGGCCAAGACTGAACCCAACATCTCTCCCTCTTCATTCTCCACCCTGACACACCCAGCGTCTTCCTTTTAGTTCTTGTCTCTGAATTTGAAGTCACTGTCCTCTAATCACCAAGTCAGAAGCTTTGTATTCATTCCAAGTGCATTTTTTTCCTCACTCCACTCTGTGAACCAACGGGAAGATGACCCCTCTCCAGTGTACTTGCAGAGGCTTCCTGTTCTGCCTTCCTCTGCTCGTATCGTCACAACTCCCCTAGTTTTAAGCTTCTCCTTTCTCATCTGGATTGCTGTAGTATCTTGTAAGTAGCTCCCCTGTCTCCACACTTGTCTTCCCCTCCAGTCCTCCCTGCATACAAGACCAGGGTGATCTGAAATGTGCATCAGATATATCAGCTTATCATGCTTTAATCATTCTTGTAGTTTTCCTCATAGCCCCGCAGTCCTCAGCACGGGGAGGGCGTGTTTCACGGACTCTCCATCGCCTGCCTTCCATCACGAGGCTCACCTCATCGTTGATCTCCTTGAACAAAGTGAAATGCCTGTTCTCTACACCCTACCTACATCCAGTGTACCTGGGCGGCCAATCGTCTCCCCACTCCCGTCTGCTTCATTCTGCTCCACCCGGCTCAGATTTCACCTTCTCTGAGAAGTACCCTCATCATTTCCCAGTGGGGTCAGGGACCCCAAAACACACTGTCCATACTTCAGGTCTCACCAGACTATTGGCTTGTCTTCCCCATGAGACTCCTTCGAGAAAGGCGCTGCTCCCAGGTTGAAACGGTGTTTTAGGGGTGCAATGATTGTTGCCTGGTGGGCGAGCACCATTTAGCCACAGAGAGAAAGTGACTTACTGCTCATTTTCCTGGTAGTGACTAGTGACTAGTCTCCTTGTTTGACTCATATCCATCAAGGATTTGGCTCCCTCTACGTGACCTTTCCTATCATTTTCCCCTAGTGATTATCTAATATTACACTTTGCAACTGATTGTGTTTTTTAAATGTATTTTTTTTTGTTCAGTAGGCTACCTTCACTTTTGGATATTTCATACCACACCCTCCACCAGAGTCCAGCGTCCTTCAGCCCCACCTTTTCCCTTTTTCCTCACCCCCCACCATCCCACTGCCCCCGGCAATCATAGTCTGTTTCCTGAGAGTGGTTTCTGGGGTTGGTCTATTGATTAGTTTCATTGCATTATACCCTGCACATGAGTGAAGCCATCTTGTGTTTCTCCTTTTCTCTCTGACTTACTTCGCTCAACACGTTCCCCTCCAGTTCCATCCAGATGGTAGCAAAGGGCATGATTTCATTTTTTTAGTAGCTGCGTAGAATTCCACAGGGTATGTAGACCACAGCTTCTCATCCAGCATCTGATGATGGGCAGTGATTTGTCTCCATGTCTTGGCTGCTGTGAGCTGTGCTGCTGTGAATATCGGGATGCAGATGTTTTTCCTGATTAGAGATTTTGTATCATTTGGGTGTATGCCTAGGAGCGGGATTGCTGGATCAAATGGTAGATTCCTTTTTTTTTTTTTTGAGGAATCTCCACACTGTTTTCCAAAGAGGTTGTACAAATTTACATTCCCACCAGCAGTGTAGAGGATTCCATTGTCCCCACACCCAACTCCAGCACCACTATTTCCAGTCTTTTGATACAGGCCACTCTCCCTGGTGCGAGGTGGTATCTCATGCTTATTTGCATTTATCTGATGATGAGTGAGGTACAGCATTTGTTCAGGTGTCTGTAGGCCATGTGTGTGTCTTCTTTAGATAGGTATCTGTTCAGTTCCTTTGTCCATTTTTGAAGGGGTGGCTTTGAAGTCTGATGGACTGGATGAATTCATTGAGTTAACCTACAAGTCCAGATAAATAACTTTATGAAAACATTTTATCAGACTTTACCTCAAATGAGTCTCTAAATTAGATCACCTGAAATAATTTTGACAATTTTTGATGACCTCGTATTTAAGACATTCTTTTGACAGTGGTTTCCAATTGAGATAAAAAGTAATAATCGTCATCTTGCTTTAAGTGTTCACTGAGTTTTATGTGCTGTGTATTACAAGCAGTGATTCCCACCAGGGAGGCAATGTCTGAAGAAACTTTCGGTGTCACAGTTGTGGAAGAGGTGTCGCTTGCATCTAGTGGGTGGAGGGTGGGAATGCTGCTGAGCAATACCTAGGACAACCCCCGACAGCGCCCACAGGAAAAGGTTCTTTGCCCCGATGTCAACAGTGCTGAGGGTGACAAATCACATTTACCCCACAAGAACCCTATATAGTGAGACAGCATGAATACCACATGGAACATAAGAAAGTAAGACTGTGAGAATTAATTATTCAAGATCACCTAATTGGTAAGTAAGTCACCCTGAACTCATGAGCCCTCCAGCTTAGTCTGATGCCTCCACTCGCAATGTGTCACGGTGATGACTTGAGATGGAAGGATCCCTTGGTTGCTTGTGACTGTGTGGTGCACGCTGCGACCACATGTTCCAAAATAAAACGCAGAAAACTGGAAAGTCGTTGCGGTCAGGTCTCTCTACAGATGACGATCAGAAATACGTGGGTGTCCCAGTTTTGATGGAGATAATATTAGGGATCCGTGTGTCTGGTTGGTTTATTTTCTTCTTCAGCGACTTACTTTGGCGATAAAGCTGTTCATCTGCAAAGTGACATCATTTGTATTCATATGCATTTACATGCATTGCCTCTCATTTTAAAACAAACTTCAAAGTAGATGCTGTTTTCCTCAGAGAAGAAAACACTGTGTTGTTCCAGCGAAGTTAATTAGTCCATGGAAAGGCTTGGACATCCACTTGTTGTGTTACACAGCGTCTTTAGGTTTTAAATGATCGCCAATTGTCCAAAGAACTTTCAGAAAACTCAAATAGCCCTGATCTATTTTTGTGAAAATGAGAATCTACTCATTCTCTCTTTGACGGCCATGCCAGATTTCTCTCTACGAGAATTTTCAGCATGACCAGCTGTAAGCTTCCTTTTTAAAAAAAATAATGAATTTCCTCCACAAAATTTGAGAAACCCACTGACTGGCCCCTTGCTGTACAGACTAACGCCCCCTCTGAAGACACAGAATGTTCATAATTCAGGCGGGCGGCCCTGTTGCTGCAATCAGCGTGGAGGCCCCGTATTTCTTCTCTTGATACACATTCGTCTTCAGACCTTATCATTTTTCCATGAAAGGAGATCATCAATGAGTCACTTGTTTAACACATAGAACGTACATGGGGCTTCCTGGAGCAGAAGTACTGACTCCCAGCTGAGAAAATAAATAGACATCTCCTGACACTGCTTTCTATGACTGGACGTTTTCTCTTAAAAAAGTATTTCTCACAATCCAGTTCTGTTCAGCTGGTCACAGGACGCAAGCAGAAACAGACTCGCAGGCACTTTGCACCGACCCGGCGTGCATTACCTGCGTTTCCTACAGGAGCGTGTTTAATTAGTCGTGAAGATAACGCACACACACAAGCAAACACACGTAACCATACAGAGCCGGTGTAGTTACCCACGGAGCACGCAGCGGTGTGTTTTCTGCCCTAAATTAACGGGGACAAAAGAGGCAAGAATTTTTTAAGTGTTTGCTTTCAAGCAAGAAAGCAGAATTGTACCTTACATCACCCAGATTTGAAAAATTCCAAGGATAAGGCTCAAGACAACAAGAGGAAAGTGAATAGAAAAGAACATATAAGATTCTTTAAATGTCATTCTATTTAACCCTCAGCTTTCCTCAAGGCTGAGCGTCTGCCCTCGCTGCCGGGCGCACTGACGCCTCTCCGGCGCCACCTAGTGTCCGCGGCCAGCACAGCGCGTCCAGAGGCGGGGCTGACCCAGGGCGCTGGTCTGCACGGGGTGGGGTCTCAGGCCAGCAAGCCAGGAACCCAGCTAGGCCTGCAAAGGCTGGTTTTATCGCGTTATGAAAAAAATTGCAAGTGAATAGCACTGTAATAGCAAAGCGGGCAGCACTAACGCTCAGTTCGGGAACCGTGGGGAGCAGACGCTGGGGAAACCACGCATAATGGAGCCATCGGGTCTCATTACATGGCTGTGCCCGGTGACAGAAAGGGGGCTCAGAGCCGCCGCGCGTCTGCTTGGGAAAAGGCGCAGGAAAGGGATGGCGTGAAACCGCTGTCCTTCCCTGCTCCCCGTCGCTCGTCTGCGTCTCCCCTGCGGGGCAGCCACTGGGGCTGTGTGTGCGGCTGCCCCCTCTTCTGACTCGGATCCTGCGCTACGCTTTTACCGGGAGCCGCCACCGCAGCACAGGCTGCCTGCAGGGAGAAGGCCGAGGCCCTGCCGTCGGGACTGAATTCTCTGGGTTGCCCCGGCGCGAGGCCCGGCGCGACGCGTGCACCGGGACTGGACGTAGCTCAGGACGGCTCGCAGGAGCAGGACGGGCCTGCTGGTTCACGCAGCCCTACCCCGGTCCCCAGAAGGCGAGTGTGCGCCGCTGCTTCTCACCTGAGCTCTGCTCCAGCTGCCCCTTCAGACGCCCCCGGAGAGTCCCTTAAAGGAAAAGTTGCTGCACGGCCTGCCCCGCCGGGCCCTCGGCCGGGTGCGGGCGCAGGGCCAGCAGAGCTCAAGCGCTCCCGGCGCGGTGGACTCGGTGAGAAGCGCCGTCCGAGGGCCGCCTTCACCCACGGCCCCCAGACGCGCCACCGCAGCGCCTTGCAGCCCGAGTTAGGACCCGAAGCGCAGCCAGGTGAGCTCACGTCGCAAGGGCTCCGCAGCCGCCGAGCCAGATGCTCTGCAGAAGGCCGGCCGCACACTCAGCCCGCTCCAAGGACGCCCTCCACATGGCAGACGCCTCGCAGCCGGAGCCCGGACGCCCGCCCTGCTTAGACTGGAGCCTCCCCGGCTACACAAAGGCCATCGTAAAAGGAAAGCACTAGAAGCATGGTGCCCGAATGTGAGACGGCTCTCCAGGGGTGAGAAGAGACCCTCGCCGTGGACGGCCGGGACGCTCTCCGCTCTGCCTGCGGAGGTCACCGTGTCCAAAGCGCCACACCCAGCGCAGCCGGCTGGCAGGGATCCGCCGGTGCAGCCGTCCCCTCGTCCCACCTGCTAGGATGCACCGCGACACCGCCCACCGTGAGGCACTGTCCGCTTTTAAAGCTCTAGACAAACCCGCTCCGCCACTGTGTCCTCCGCGCCCCCAGGCACCGGCCGGCAGCGTCAGCTCCCCCAGCCTCCTTCCAAATGTGCCCGGAGCCAGGACGGTGAATCTGTCTGCCTCTCCGGACAGGTCCTCCCTGCTTGCGTCTCCGGTCTGATCATGAAGACCTGGATACGGTTATTCCCCGCCGCCCCCGATCAGAAAGTTCTACCCCCAAAGCCCTGTTTTCTTTCTGTTCTGTTCTCTTCCATCTGTGGCTTTTCCGCGCCCCTCGCCGCCCCCAGTTTCTTGACAGACAAGCCCTGCCTGGGGACATTCCTCAGTGACGTGCGGGTCACCCTGCGCTTGCCGCCACTTCCTGTCAGAAATACCACTGTGAGCTGGACTGTGTCCCCTAAAGTCACACGTTGAGGCTCGAAGGCAAGGACGCAGGCCGACGTCTGCCCACAAGGCGCTCCTGCAGAAAGGGTCGAAGGCAGGCGACCGTCTCTCCGCGTGCCTGGCTCTCGCACCGGCCGGGACAGGACGCGCACGCCTGCCCTGCACCTGCACACACTGTGAGCCGTCACCACCTCAGGGTGTCAGGTCATGCCCAGCAGCTTGCAGGAAGCCGCGCGGCTCTGGGCAGAGGGGTGGTCTCGGCTGACCGTTAGTGGGTGCGTGGTGCCCCGTTCGGCTGATCGCCTGCCTGCAGTGACCGTCTCGCGCTGTTCCTAGAATCACAGAGGCAGGGCGGGAAGAGCATTAAAGATGGCACATCACAGCAATCTCGTTTTTCAAACAGTAAGTCACACCTGGACGACTGCTTGACCGGAGCGCCCTTCTTTGTCTGCCATCGGACTCAAGGGACAGACCGAGATTTAGAGGATGATCTATCCCCAGACTCTAATAGGTGTTCAAGTGAGGTGAGCAAATTGATGGATGTTGGGACAGACAGACAGACAGACGGACAGATGAATGGATTCATGGGTGGCTCTTTGGGAAACCAAGTCCCAGAGCTACACTGGATGATGTGAAAGAACAGACTTGGGGAATTAATTCGACTTTCCTAAGATGGGGTTCATTTCACCATAAAAAGGGGAAAATGACAGCATCTTCCTTAAAGAGCAGGGGTGAGTCCTTGAGATGCTTTTCACCTTTGCCCAGAGCCAGGCTCGCGACGAGGTGGAGTTGTGAACGGTCACCCCTCCCGATGGCCTGCGACGCCCGCGCTGGCCCCTGGACCCCACGCCGGCCAAGCACTGCTCCGGCCTGTGGTGGCTCCCTGTCCCCACACCCACCGGCGCCGCCGCAGCCGGACACACGCACTCTTCACACCTCGTTCTCCTTGCACCCCCGCCGCTGGCACTTCTCCGCCCGCGGCAGACGCCCCTGACACCGCGCTGCCGGCCTGGCCTCCCGGGAACCGCGCTGAGGCCGCCAGCTGTCTGTCGCCCGTGTGGGGCTCTGGAGGCTTCAGTGCCTCGGCTGCAGGACGGCTGAGTTCGTGGCTCCCCGGGGGGGTAGGTTTATCGTTGTCACCAGCTCGGAAACATGCGACCCCAGCGCCGCCGGTGCGGCGGACCCCGAATCCCTCCCGGCTCTCGCCAGTCAGGAGTCCCAGCAGGGACCGGCGCCCAGCGAAGTGGAGGTAAGAAGGAAAGCACAGAAGTGCTTGAAGAGAATACAATACAGCAGATGTCAAATAGAGTCGTTCCGTCACTTAACCGTGACTTTGCTGGCAGTGACGACGAGGAAGACGGACCGTCCGCTGTGTTGGTGCGTTTAGAATGACCCTGGCACAGCCGTGTCACACGACCGTGGGCCCGGGCAGGCTTTTGTGCAGGACACACGCGGTCTCCACGCCGTGTTTGGACACACAGGTCGGACAGCCGAGCTTCGGGGAACTGTCTTTCCCGCGTCACACACTCGGTTCACTGCAGGCTGGGACTCAGACCACAGACTCCAGACCCCACGAGGGCCGGGACCCCGAGCAGCCCGGCCCTGCGTCCCATCTACTCTTCTCTCTCGACCGCGCGGACCCGGGTGCCGTCACGCAGCGCGACCTGCTCTTCCTTCACGCTGTCTTAAAACTTACTGTCGCCTGTCACTCATGGACAGGCCTGCGGCGGTTACAAGAAGCGGAGGTCAGCAGGTCCCGGCCTTCCCGTCAGACGTTGTGCCAGGGACACCACCAACCCGACACCCGCTGGGCCCAGCGCTGCGGCAGGCCTGCCACACGCACACGTGCACAGCCAAACACACCCAGACCCTCACTGGCACACCGCTGCCTCCCCTAAACAGGCAGAGCATTCAAAGTCCTTGGGTTTCCCGCATTGAAACACCGCTTAGCACAGAAGCCGTCTGCGTCCAGGCCTCGCCTGCCCGACACAGGGCCGCCCGGCGAGGGGACGCACACTGTCTGGGTGCCCCTCCGTCCAGATAAGCCCCGAGCTGGATGGTGCCCCAGCTCTTCCATGTCGTCACTGTCTGTCGTTCTTCTGAGTCCACACATGTGACACAGAGGGACACGAAACCACAGAGATGTCGCAAACGAGCCCCGGAAAGGAGGGCGGCGCGTGCCCACTACGAGCAGGAGGTGTTTAAAGCTGTCTGCCAGCATGTAAGACGCGTTAGCCTCAATTTGTCGTATTTGGATTCCAGAGGAATGAAGATGGAGAATTTAAATAATGCATCAACCAGAGAGCAAAAATGCGTGGGTTTTGGTTCAGCCTATCTTCTGTGGTGAACTGGATTTTTTTTTTTTTTTCATTTAACCGACTCTAAGCATAAAAAGCAAATCACTCAGAAAAGCAGAGGCAGCAATGGCCTCCTGACTGGCGGTCTTAGGACACAGTCTCCGTCTTTTGCACAGCACCCCGCTCCTCAGAGGCGACTTTTCCTGCCGAGCTCCCATCGGCAGCTCCTGTACGTGAAAAGGTTCTCAGCGTGGTGACTTCTCAAGGAGCATCCTTTGAATGACACACCTCGATGAGAACTGCGAGCAGGGCTGGTCCAATCGGGGAGGCCCCCCCACAGCCACTTGCGTCTGCTGCTGCCGCCGGCCAGGGAAGGGTGAGCGTCGTTATTTGCAATCTAACAGGTATCACAAAAGCAACCGGATTTAGGCAGATTCAATGATTTATTCATTGGCCCTTGGAGAGCCAGCAGCCAGTAGGTCACCCACGGCTCAACTAATCAACCTGATCAGCTGCACCAGACCCCGTCCAGTCAGGCTCCCCAGCGCGGGACCTGCGTCGTAAAACCTGGTCACTGCTACTAGGTGACTCCAGTGACGTTCGGACTGGACACACACGCAGCCCGGCCCCCACGGCAGCCTGGCTTTCCACGCCTGGCCTTCAGGCGGCTGCCGGCTCTGAGCCGCTGGGACTTGCGCTGCACTGACCGTGGGGTGCACGTTTCTCTTTGGATAAGTGTCGTGTTGGGTTTCGCCTTTTTAGCAGCTGAGTCGAGTTCCAGGAGGAGCAGGCACCGCCCGTACCGGGCATCCGCCACCGGCTGAAGGCTGTGCCCACGCGCGGCGACTGTGACCCGCGCTGCCCATCATGCTGCCTGCGCCGGCCGGCGGGTCTGCGGGATCGAGCGGGTGCGCAGCCTCCTTTTTAGGAGGCCCGTGCACAGTGGGTGCCGACCGAGAGGCCTCCGTGAGAACGATACGGAGAGCGCGCCTTTCTAAACGTTCTTAAGTGACATTATTGTCTAAACAGGCTTCCAGGCCGCCTCTGTGTCAACCGCCATCTGCACAGACACCATGAGGCCCCCTCCCGCTGTCCCGTCCATCCGTTACCACGAAACCGACCCTGCGACCCACCCTGGCCCTGCCCTTCCCTCCGTAACCTCCGATTGGGTTTTATAGACTAAGTCTGCTCGTTGAGTTGGTTCATTCGTTTCTTTGCTTTCCCTACATAGTGAGTAGCAACTGTCTGCATTCTCAGTCCCTCTCCTTTCTGTGACACCCGTGAAAGTCCAGTCTCCACGCTCCATTCACCGTCGTCACCTCTCCCTCCTGGATGCTCTCTCATCGCTCCTGCTCCAGCCTTTGGTTTGTGACACATTTTCTCTCCATTTCTGGTTGTGACTCCTGTTCCCTCATCTCCTGGGCGCTGTCGTGGAGCCCTGTGTGGGGTCATTCTGTCACGCGCCTGTCACTTCTGCATCGTCCCAGCCATCTGCCACCTCCCCGCCGGAAACCACGGAGGGATGGGAGTCGGTCTCCTCAAAGCTAATTTCAGGAGCATGTGTGTCCTCTTCTGCGCAGCACCCATCTGATGTCCCCCACACTGCAGCACTGAGCACTCACGTCTAAACAGATTCGGGACACACAGCTACTTTCACGCTTATCCTGTCTCCGAAACGCAGCTCAGCCCCAGGACTGACAGCCCAGCACCAGCGCCGTGAATGCTCCACCTGGTGGGTCAGCTCTCTGGCCCTTCTCCCCAAGAAGGGGCTCTTTCCAAGAAGAATCCTGAATTCCTTGTACAAAGAGGCACCTGGCAGGCCGACTCCTCCTTCCTGGTCCTGGGAGGCGGGGACCATCCAAAGAGCGATGGCCAGTACTGACTCCAGCAAGGGCCCCCACACCGAGTCTAGGAATGTGACCTGCTTGTTTCTCCAAAAGCACAGCTGGGACCCCCACCCAACACCGCCCTGGTGATAAATGGAGCAGGAGGCACGACCTTTTATACTTTTCTCCGTATGCATTTCATTGCAGGCTCCGCACGTGAGCGTCTCTGGTCTTCTCTCCCCAGCAGAGTGGAAATCTCCCTGGCAGGACTGCAGTTTAAGGCATTCGTGTCGTGGTCTCAGCAGAGAAAATCCCTGCCCTGTAAGCTCTCCTCCCCGACTGACCAGCAAAACCAGCCCCAAGTCCAGCTCCTCCGTGCACCATAAATTCCTTTTCTGTGTTCAGCCCAAGTCCAGACCCATGTCCCCTGCCTCGCAGTCTCTGAAAACACAGGCCCAGCAGGCACAGGTCACAGCACCCCCGAGGCTGGGGCGTTCAAGCACTTCAGCTCCCCAGGAGGAAACCAAATAGAAGATGCAGACACCAGCCCTTGGTCATGCAAATGGAAGCACTTTCACCGGCACTGTTTTATTTTCAGTTTCCTACCCAGGAATGATATGTCCTTAAATAATGTGTCACCATCGGAGCAGGCTGAGAAGCGTTTTTGCAAGCTTTTGCATCTTCTTCCACCATTCGGGTTTGCTCAGGGTGCGGCGAAAGCAAGCCCTGCTAAGGAGAAGCTGGCACCCAGTCGGAGCCCAGCCGCCCAGCCCAGGGTTCAGGAGCCCGAGGAACCCGGACCCCAGTGATCTCCCACGGGCTCCCGAGGGCCGATGGCAGCGACGCGGGTATGAGACTGACAGGTCCTAGAGGCTGCTCATCCCCCGCCACCTGGGAGGAGCGTGCAGTTCTGCAATCCTTCAGTTCTCTTCATGCTCTCGCCCTGTGCACTGACCCCAGAATCAACGCCTGTCTAACGCCTCTTCGGAGTGATGCCCATTGCCATTTCCCGCCTTACTACATGGTCATAAACATTATATGGAATTTGTATACATAAATATATAAGCAGGCTTTCCTGTCGTAATCACACTTAGATGTGTTAAGACAATTTATTAAATACGTTTATGAAAGAAAGAAAAGCTCAGTGGGCCCTGGTGGCTCAGACGATAAGTCTACAGCTCCGGCATAGTCCATGTCGAGCCTCAGGACCCAGGTTCATGTCCCAGGGCTGCGTAACCACCAACATTACCAGCTAAGTAAATAAAATGCTCTTCCTCCTTTTTTCCTGCCTGCCTCCTTCCACTAGTCAAAGAAAGGGAGGGAGGGAGGGAGAGAAAGAGGGAGGAAGAGAGAGAGAGAGAAAAGAAAGATAGAAAAAAAAAAGAGAGAAAGAGGGACTCTTTATTCCCCTTTAATTTGTGGTTAGAAACATGATCATAACTGGTCAGATTCCATCTTTATGCTTAGTGATTAAGCGAAGATGAGGACCCCAAACCCTAATGACTCATTATGTGAGACCCAGCCATCTTCATGTGTCTGTTTATCTCCTGCTTATTCAGTGTCAATTAATGTTGGCCTAAACCACGTGGAAATTCATGCTGATGAGAAGAATGCTTTCGCCGTTTTCAAACCAAAAATTGTGGGGTTTCTGAGTCACGACATGGCTTTTTTCACTGAGTGCAGCTTTCAGCTTTTAAAGCCTCACTCTTAGGACCAAAGCACAAAACAAAAGCATATTCAGAGAAGGTCATGAAGTAACGGTTGGATCATCCTTTTCCTAGAGTGAGGAAAAGCACTCGTACTGAGGGAAAGAACGGTGACGTGCACTCCAGCACGACGTGAGCTCAGTCAGCAGAGCAAGGCGGCTTTTCTTACAGGCCTCTCTGCTCATTCGCAGTCTGAACCCTCCACTCCACACAAGTTAACCCTGCTCTGCAGTGACCTCGTATGCAAGCTTCATTTCTCTGGAATGTTGGTTACATGAGGTAAGACACACAAGGCAAAGCTCTCTTGATAATGCAGGAGCAATTCCAGTCCAGACAGCTAGCCATCGCGTGCCTGATCATCACGAGAGCTTGGCAGTGTTGAAAACAAGCAAAACGGAGCGAACGCTCAGCCCCTATCAGTGGGCTCAGAGAGATGGAGTCTTCTAATGGAGTGAAGTGTGAGTCCAGTCTTTAAGCGCTGCTTCCATTGTAATTGCTTTGTCATTTTGAGCAATTTGCTTAACCTTGAAAATTAGTAGAGAACTCTGGAATGACTCAGTATCGATAATTAGCTTAATCTGATTGTATCCAGTTGATAGATGGAATCCATGACCACGCCTATGAGATACTTCAAGAAATAATGACTTAAAAGGAAGCTCAGAGCCCAGGAGATGGGAATACAGGATAAACAAACAAAATATCTCTAAGTAATAAGTCAAAAAGTAAAAACAAAAAAGTTTCTCTAAACTCTCTTGAGCTTTTCCTCTTTGTTATGTGGTTTATAACTAATGGGTACCCTATGCTCCGTGTCCAGACAGCTTCAGGAGTGAATTCTAGCAAACACTTACGAAGGAAAGAATATCAGTTCATACAGATTCTTCCTGAAATGAAAGAAAACCTGAGCTCCACACTCAGTTTATAAGGTAGTAGCGCCCTGACGAAAACCCGATGAAGGCGCCACAATAAAACACTGACCACATGCATCATGATTATGCACAGAAGGACCCACAACAAAAGACTAGCAAGTGAAATCCACAGCAAATAAAAGTCTGACATCATGAAGAAGGGAAGCTTCGCGGTAATACAAGTTTGGTTCAATGTTTGAAAATCAGCGTCATTCATCATAGCAGCAGATGATGCAAGAAAAAACAAATGATGGTCTCTCATTAGAGGCAGAAAAGCATTCTTACTAAATACATCATCCATCCATGATAAAAGCGCTCCAATAAGTAGCCACAGAGAACTCTCTTGACAGGGGGCTAACATCAGACAAAATAAAATAAAATCACCTTAACCCACCCACTGTCCAATACAAAGACCTAGAAAAGAACACTGGAGAAAATCTGTGCTATCTTGAAATTAAGCAAAAATTCCTTAGAACAAAAAGCATAAAAGAAAAAAAAATCAAGATTTAGTCAAAATTAAATGTTTCTACTCTTCAGAAGATTTCTAAGGGCATCAAAGGACCAGCCACAGATGTGAGGAAAGATGTGCCAAGCACATATCTGAGAAAGACATGCAGCCAGCATGTTCTCAAAATCTCTCAAAATTCACTAAAAGAAAACTCACAAATCCATAAAGAATAGACAAAAGATTTTTATTTTTTAGGAGGAAGACGCATAATGAAGGGAGGAGGGAAGGAAGGATCTTTATTTACTTAGTTGTTCATTTCACTCTGGCTCCAGACGTTGACCCTGGGTCCTTGGCCTGTGTGTGGCCCACACGCCAGCGTCTCAGCATCTGAGTTTCAGGCTGCACCCAAAAATGTTTTAAAAGAGAATTCACTTATATATATACACACACACAAATGGCAAGTAAATGCATGAAAAGATGCTCCCCATCATTAATCACTGGATAATTCCAATTTAAAACCACAATTTGATGCCATTAGACACCTGTTGCAATGGCTACCTTGTAATATTTGATGCTGGAAAAGATTAAAAGAGATTTGAATGCTTATACTTTGTTGGGATGAATGCAATGACACGCCGTTTTGAAAGCAATTGGGTAGTTTCCTGTAAAAGCATTCGCACACTTACGGTCTGAGCAGCCATCCCACAGGTAGACATTCAGCCAGGAGCAATGCAAAATATGTCCATAGGAAAAAAATGAACACAAAGGTTCAGAGCTGCTTTATTCGTAATTTCCCAAAACTCAAATGACCCTCAGTGATGAATAACCCAAGTGTGGTGTGTCTGCATATTAAAATGCTATAGTGCACAGGAATAAAAAAGAAGAGTCTATTGATCACAGCCAACAACACGGGTGGATGTCAAATGCAACATGGAAGTGCAAGAAGACAGGCTAAGAAGGCAGCTTTCTGTGGGTCCCTGTATGTGAAACTCTGGAGAAGACACCCCTGTGGAGATGGGTGGGTGCTAAGACGCACGGTGCGCTGAGCGAAGTTGGCCCCAAATGAGCCTGAGACACTTTCGGGAGGAAGTGTCTGCCTCCTCATCGCAGCGGGACACATGGCCAGACGGGTTTGTCCAGTCAGTAGAACTGCTCACCTGTACAAAGGGCAAGTTTCACTGCACGTGAATTGCACCTCAGAAAAGAAATGAAAAGGGAGAGAAGAATGCAGCCTTTGTTTACAGAACACCAGGCCCGATGGAGAGGCAGTCTGTTCAAGTCAGAGGGGTCTGGCGTGAAGGCTCAGAAACTTTGAGACCCTAACACTGTCCTCCTCCCGTGATGGAGCGTCCAGTGCTGTGTCCATTACTCTAGCTAATCCTATACAACCTTTGGGCACCTAATGACCACCTTTCTCCAGATGGGGACACTGAATGATGAGTGACTTTTCAGGATCATGCAGCAAATAATGGCAGCCTTCAATCAAATTTCATTCTAACCCAGTAAAACTACTGCACACTGTTCTCTGTGGGTCATGTTGGGAGGGTGAAGGCGGTTACAGGGGACAGAGCTGGAACGGAACACTGACTGCCAGCATAGATGGAGAGAGAATTGCAGAGATGGATGATAGATTAGATGATGATAGAGGACAGAGAGCGATGATAGAGATGATGGCGAAGATGATGATGATGATGACTATGATGAAGATGACGAAGATGACGATGGCAATGATGGTGATGACGATGACAATGATGATGATGATGATGATAATGATGACGATGAATAAGATAATGACAAGATGATGAAGATGATGAAGATGATGATGATAACGACGAAGATAATGACATCATGATGATGATGACAAAGATGACGATGATGATGGTGGTGACGATGACGAAGATGACGAAGATAATGACATGATGATGACGATGAAGATGACAATGATGCTGATGACGAAGATGACGACGATGATGATGATGGTGACGACGACGAAGACGACGAAGATAATGACATGATAATGATGACGAAGGTGACGATGATGATGGTGGTGACAACAACAGTAATTCCTGATTCAGTCTGTGTGCGGATTCAATGAGGTAACACATATTCAATGCTCAAGCAAGACAGGTCACACCGCACCCTTCGAGCAGGAGCTGGCACTCAGGCCTGGAGGAGTGTTAACCGGTCTGGTCTCCCTCGTTCTGGCTCTCACACGGGCCCATGAGAAGCCCCCTGCCCCCACCCACTCAGCGTGGCTCTTCAGTTTCCACATGGTCACTTGTCCTCCCTGAACCCTGAAGGTCACCCTCTCCAATAAAATCGTTTATCTGACACCTTCGAGTCCACAGTGTCCCCACGAGGCGAAGGGGACAACATTCGCTCAGTGGCACCCACTGCTTTTTAAGAAAATGTATGTTGGTGCAAAAAATCAAGAGGCCAACATCTCTTCTTCCTCGGAAGCTCACGCCGCGTCCTCCACAGCTTTCGGCTAAAGCACAGAAGCAGGCATGCGCAGCAGCAGCGCGCGGTGGCCTTCCCGTTTATGGCAGCAATAAAATGGTGGACTGAAATCACCCTGTCTGCCCACGACACGTCTTTGGGAGAATACGGGTGACCTAATAAAAAACGTGAATCCCCACTTGACGTTCTTCACAGCAGTAATCCCTGTGCTGACAGGTGGCTAGTAATTTTAGAAGTAATTACGGTGACACCATCAGCAGATGTTTGGAAATGCACTGCAGAGCCCTGCAAGTGGGAATCCTAGGAATATGTGGGAAACGACGGCTGATAGAACTTCCCTTGCACAGAGGGACACTCTCCTGAGGAACATCTGGAAGGCTTCGTGCGTGGAGGAATCAGAGGTGGGTCACGGGCCACGCCGAGCGCTGGCACCCCGTGCGCACACGGGGCTCCGGTGTCAGCAAGAGGTTTATTTGGTGCAAGGAGTCCAAGTCTTCCCTCCCTCGCCTCCCTCTTGGGCTCAGCTTCAGGACAGGAGCCAGATGGCTAATCCCTCCCCTTCTTTTCCCAACAAGAGGAACAAACGAGGATAATATATCAAGTTTATAACTGCTGAGCAAAGTCAGTGGGTGTGCCTGGGTCTACTCTCTTCCTACAAGTATTCTTCCCATGAAATGTTCTCCATGGAGCTGGAATGTGATTGCTGTGTTTTCACTTTCTCAAACCATGACAGTTTCCAAAAAGTGAAAGTATTATTTGTCAGCAGCGATCTGTCCCTAAGCAAATGAATAGAGTGCTTGTTTACAGAAAGGACACAGGGTCTTGTCCAAAGGTAGCTTTCCACTTGTCCGAATTCCATGTGACAGGGTCCCTTGCTGTCACTAAGCCGCCCCCCTTCGTGAGAAGATGTCCCGTGTACCAGATGTGGACGAGACACCGTCTGCATAGCTTGTCCCCGGGACACCATGTTTCCGGACCTATCCGTCTTCACAGCCCAGACTCTTCGCTTTCATGGAGTGAAAGAGCTTTGTCTACAAAAGCGCCCCGCAGACTGTGGCTAGGAATCATATATCTGAAGCAGCACATTTAAACATGTGTCCGGTGTGTTATAGAATTACACCCCATTTCCAGCCGCCCACAGGAGGTGGCGGGTCCCCACGGGGCTCTGTGAAGCGCACGCCTCTGTCCTCCTCCGTGTCACAAGCGACCTGTGACTTGGCAGGGTGATTGCTTGGGGCTCATCGGCCATGGAATGGACATTCTGGAAGCTTCCCTGGGCCTCCTGGCCGGAGACACCCCACGATCATTCGTGTCCGGGCTGGTGGCTCTCAATGTCTCAGGAAGCTTCTGCAACAGAGTCACGTCGGAAAGACGACTTAACCTCCGGAATCGGCCCTTTCTCCGTCACTCTTGTCGGCTCTGCTGCTCCTCTAGAGGCCTGGCTGTGGCCTCCCGGCTGGCAGGTGGTCTCGAGAGGACATCAGTTTGCTGGGGCCGTGTCCACTTAGCAGTCCAGTCTTGTAGTTTGTGATGGGACCACCGGTCTCCATGCCTCCTCCAGGAGCCAGAGGAGACAGGCCGGCCAGCAGGCGGTCACCGTGGACTCTGCTCAGGCTCCACACTCTGGCTCTGATGCATCCCTGGCCGCAGCCGGGTCACCGGGGCACACCGCTGTCGGGAGGGGACGGCTGGAGCTGGTGTGTGAGCCCCCTGGGCCCATCTCGGCGCGTCTTCCCTCGGCCGGCCCTCCGTGTGCCCCCACGGTGAGAAGCCACACTGCCTTCAGCGCATCCTTCGGTCTGCAGGTCATTGGGCCAGGAGGGGCCTCGGGGGCCTGGATCAGTGTCCGCAGGGATGACAGTGTCTGGCCAGCCTCACCTTCCAGCGGCCGGCCTCCCCCTCCAGACGAGTGTGGTCCTTTAGAGGCCGACGTACAGCACTTCCTGAGAAAGGACGCCCACTTCCACTGCATCAGGAAAATGTGGTCTATCAGGAAAACAGCCGTGTGAAAGACCAAGATTTTTTAAAAGAACAATCGGACACGCTGTCTGAACAGTGACGGCCAGCACGCCTCTGTCCTTGCTGCGGAGAAGACACCCCAGTGGCAAAGCCCGCTCGACACTCCACACGCCCAGTTCCCTGCTCTCTTACCACGGAGTGACCAGCGAGGCCGCTCCTACCGGCGAAGCCTGTTATTTCAGAAAATGTTGGGCAGCACAAGTTAACCGAATGATGAAAAGAACACCCTGGGTTAAGGCCCCAGAAGACTGAGCAACCTGAGAGAGGGATCCCCTGTCATAACCCTGCGGCTGGGAGCGCGTCACTCACAAAGTTTACGTGTGGCTTTCACAGGGACCCAGTCTTCACTGTGGAGCGGACTCGCCTCCACTGCGTCCAAGAAGAAGCGGCAAAGTTAGATCCTCAATCCTGTAAGAACCTGGCCGCTCGGCATCTTTGTAAATAACGTTTCTCAATACGGGGAGCCCTGAGCGCCCCTTCAGGCACAAAGGGTGCCAGAAACACACGCGTCTCTGTGCAAGGAGTGTAGACGGAAGAAGACGGCCGAGGTGTCAATCCGCTGCGGACACGAGCACCGTTTCCTCGCTGAGCTTGCGGCCGAAGTTGCTACTTTTCAAAAAGCAAAGGAAAACCTCTTCCCAGTGTCCTGACATAATTACGGTAAGACAAAGTGTCTGAGTATTATTGGCTCAAAGAAAATTCATTTCGGGCCTCAAAGATATTCAACTATCAGAGGCGGGACTCGTCATACAGACACTTTTATTCCAGGGTTTCTCTTGTCTCCAGAGAACATTTGTCCACATTCCTAGGAAGGTTTTACAGTTGAGCACACCCTGGCCTTATATCCTGACTGGTTAAATCATGGAATTTTTATTTCCTTTAAGTGACACTCAGTTGATAATGCTAACAAACTATAAAACAGCGTTTATAGAGGAGACATCAAGGTCTCTGATAATTCAAAAGAGGCATCTGGATAATTCAAAAGTGTCCACACTTCCAGGTTGTCGGGTCTCTTCGGGGTTTTTGTCGGTTGGGTTGACTTTCCTTTGTTCTACAAATTAATGGGAAAGTTGCTCCCACACCAGTGCACTGTCTTTGATGTCACTGCTGCGAAGAGAAGAGACCAGACAGGCCTCCCCCGGAAGGGGGCTGTGTGGGTGGCGCTCAGTGTCCGGCCCCAACTGGCCAGCGCCCCCGTCCACCGTGGGTCACCATGGAGGGGACCGGAAGCCAGGTCAGAGCACAGGCAGCCTCCCGTGCAGGCCCAGGGTGTGAGAAGCAGCAGGCGGGGAGGACTGGGGACTGGAGGGCAGGACCCCATGCTGCAGGGGCCCTTGGCGCCCAGCCCTGGCTGCTCCAGGGAGGAGGCTTCCCAGAAAAGTGGAGAAAGGGACTGCGGAAAGGTTGCCGTGTCTTTGACAGAAACCACTCTCCCAAATTCCTTCCTTGTGACCTCGCCATCCTCCACTCTCTTTTCCCCTTTTTTTTTTTCTTGCAGGGATTTCATGCAGCAAATCCCTGCTCCTCAGGCAAAACTCAGACCAAACACCCGTCTCGGGGGCCCTGCCTCCCCCGTCCCCGCTGCCTGCCCCGACCTGCCCGCTGGCTCCAGGCACTTGGCCGGCCAAAGGGTGCCTCCGTCCCCAGGATGGCGGGAAGGGAGAAGCAGTGACAGCGGCCGCGGGCTGGTGTGTCACAGCAGAGCACGGACGGGCGGTGTGCGGGCTCCACGCATGCGGACAGGAGGGCACACCTGGGGCGGTTCCTGCTGCAGCCAGAGTGGGAGCAGCGTCAAGTTCCGGTGTGGAGAGGAAAGACCGACCACGTAACCAGACGGGTCCCGTCCGGCAGGCTGTCCCACTATCGGTCACGACTGCACAGACCTGAGCCCGAGCTGGACACAGCCTGCACTCGCTCCTGCAAACACCGGGCTAGGCTCTGAGGACGGGGCGGGGGGCTCCGGGGAAGCGGCGGGAATGCCCTGCTCACACTGTTCCTCCTGAGACCACGTTTGGGGAAGCCCGAGGTGACATGAACATTGGAACCGTCTGGCAGGACCGTGGGCCCGTCGACCATGGAGAAGACACGGGTGAGGCGTCGGGACACAGACACGCATGGTGGGTGATGCTCTCACTTTGCAGAGAAGACCCGGAGCCTGGGCACGCGCAGGACACACAGGGTCCATCGCTGACGGGACCAGACACCCTGACCGCCCATCTGCCGTCAGAGCCTCGGGCGCGTCGTGGTCCTGGGTGCGGCCGGCCCCTCTGTCTGGGGCGCCCGTCCAGCAGCGCAGACAGCAGGAGCCGGGCACAGGCGCAGTGGTGCGGGCTGGTGCCGGTTTCGCGAATCGTGCCTTCGCCTACCCCTACCGCGCGGTGCCCGAGTCTGCGAGCCTGGCGGCACCGGGGGCCGTTGCTGCAGATGGTGCTGCTGCCTTCGCCAGTCACCTCAGAAATGTGGGGACAGCGCTCAGGCTCACTACGCAGCGGGTGGCCTTGTCCCAACTCTCTTGGAAAAGCCATTTCAGAGCCCAGGCCCTGCTGAGAGGGCGTCAGACGGGGGCTGCCTGCCTGCGGGTGATCGCTTAGCTCCCTGGGGAGACTCCTCAGGCTAGAAATGTGCTTCTTGTCTTCAACCACAATGAAAATTTCCACGGACTGTCAAACAAGAGGCAGGAGTCTCTCCGAGGGGCCAGTGGAAGAGGGGAGCCCAGGGGCGAGCTGGCGGGCAGGCCTGGGGGACACGATCAGGCCTGTGGAGAAGGCGGCCCTCCCCTCCCAGGAAGACCGGTAAACGGGCGCTCGTTCCTAGACGACGGCACCCAACAGAGGCTCCCCCGTCCGTCCCCTGGAGAAAGACAGTCCCAGGCTGTAAACGGGAGGCCAGGCCAGATTGACACTCGACGTGACCGAGGAAGGACTCACTGCTGCAAATTCCTCAAGCACCTGCTGCAGGAAAGGGGCCAGGGGCCACGGTCAGGAGGAGCAAGTGTGGAGTCCGGTCAATGAAGGGCCGTACGTGGCCGTGCTCAGTACCTGCGAAGCTGCCAATTCCCAGCCACTCTTGCCCCATGGGTCCTGGAAACCCGAAAACTTCGGTCCAACTCTTATCCACCGTTTGGCTAAAATCCCCGTGTGAACACCGAGAAAATGCTCGGGCTCAGACAAGGGGCCGTGGTCAACGGTGACATCTGCAGCCGGCAGAGGGCCGGCCCGACCGCAGACTGAGTCTTGGCCACCGGCAGGCCGAGCCTCCTGGTGCCACCCGGTCGGCGGCCACTGCACCATTTCGTCACGAAGTAAGTGAACGCAGTCTGTCAAGTCTCTTTCCTGAGCAGCCAGTCCTCCAGGGATCCGTGAAGCACGGCAACTTCACAGAGAAGCTACCCGGCTTGAAACGGCTTGGACAGGACAGGACAGGACAGGACAGGACATTGACAAATGAGAATTCCGATCCTGCTGCCTTCGCGCCATCTGGGCAGGCCCCGCGGTCGAGGCCGCAGCCACACACGTCCTGCAGGCAGCAGGACAAGTAAGTTGTGGGGCCCTGCCTCACCTATGCGTGGAGAGAGCCACGCTGCTGCGCGGCCTCCCTGTTTCTCTTTCTCGTAAGAGGAAGGAAACAGGCAGAAGGAAGAGAGAGGAGGGAGAAGCATTTTGTCCAGCTGCTTGTTCATTCTTGTTTTCCCCGGTTCCAAGCTGTGAAGCAGGTCTTCAGGCTGTCCGTGGACGCGCCCCAGGCACAAACTGACCCTGAGCCTCCAGGACGCCCCACTGGCGGGTCCCGGATGTGGGATCCAGGGCAGAGCCAAGGCTCTGCAGGCTTGTGAAAAGTGCGTGCCTCAGTGACACGCTGGTGGCCGACACCACGGGCGGTGCTGACCCCGGGGGACTCGGTTCCATCCCGGGAGAGCGGCCGGGAGCCGACGTCTTCTCCCCGGTGAGGGCTGGGACGGCACCTTGGGGCATCACGCCTGCAGGCTCCGCTCTGCCGACAGCCCGGCTGGGCCCCTGCAGCACGAGAGCCGCTGTGGACGAGACGCAGAGGAGCGGCCGAGGCAGGTACCGCAGGCTTCCCCGCAGCGCGGGCAGCAGGCCGGAGCTGGCCCTGGACGCTGGTGTGCTCACCGCTTTCTGAGACGGGTCCTACCGCCGCCAGTGAACGTTCACGCGGTAGCTTGGACTCGTCGGCCTGCGGACACGACACAGAATCATAGACGGTGCCGAAACGCGTTATCTCCTCCTCATTCTGGAGGCTGCAAGCCCGAGGTGGAGGCTCCGCTGCCCGTTCCTGGTGACAGCACCTTCCCGGCGCGCGGGGGCCGCCTCGCAGGCACCTCACAGGGAGCAGAGGCCCCGTGGGGCAGCCCGGTGGTGGCACCCACCCGTAGCACCACGTGCCACCGTCACCCGCCACGGGCGCGTTCCGAGCACAGCCACGCTGGCAAGGTGGGGCCCACGTGTGACTCGGCATGGATTCAGCGTGGCTCGTGGCATTCGCCTCCTTCGGCTCCAGCCAGTGGCGTTTCTGCTGCTCTCATCACCTCCTCGTGAGCAGAGGGTGGCCCGGCCACACCCCGAGGTCCCCTCCCGGCAGGCTGCTCCGATCTTCACAGCGTGGACAAGCTGAGACGTTCCGGAACCTCCGAGCGCGCGTCCCTTTCCTCGTGGACGCTCCCCCTTCAGCTCTCTTCTCCGCTCTGTCTGGAGATGCACTCAGAAGGACCAGACTCCAACATTCGGTGTTGAAGTAACGTCTGTCACACCTGCTTTCATGACCCTGAGTCCTCCCTGCACCAAATCCTAGGCCAGGGTGCAGCCGTAGTCTGCCCATGTCACGGACTTCCTTCCCTCCAGTCTGCAGTCCCCTGCTCCTCGCTCCTCCCTGGGACCCCGGGAAGGCCGGATCTCCGACCCCACGGTCTTGCCCACCTGCTCCTAAAGCCACTTGCACCGTTTAAGGCTTTGTCACTGCAGCTCCGCGTCCTGAGGGGACAGTCCAGTCCATGGCAAACTGAACCTGCGACCCAGAAATCTGCTCAAATCTCTCTTATTCCTCTCACTTCTGTCTGCTCGGTGCTTCGGGCCTAGGAGATGGCTCGTGGGCCTTCGCATGTCGTCTACCTGCCCACAAAGATCTGGGCCATAAGAGACCAAGAGCCATCAGACACTGTCGCTGGGAGACCGCCCAGCCCTCGCGGGCTGCACTTTGAATGCCGCAGGAGGAGCAGAGAACCGGTCTCTCTGACGGTCGGCTTTCTCTGTCCACCAAGCAACTGCTGCGTGACAGCGCCTTGCACATATCGAGGAGGCATCCGAGACATGGCAGCCAGAGTGCTCCTTGTGGGCACTGAGGCAGAGTTGACCCCGCGGGTCCGCTGCAAGCAGCTGAGGCCTCGTGGCTGTAAGAAGCAGGTCCGGCCGACAGCTGAGCCGCACGAGCCTCGGGCGGCCCTTCCTCCTGGTTGGACTTCAGTTTTCAGCGCTCCTGTGCCGTGAGCCATCAAGCAGACCATCGAAGGGTTTGACGGGGGATCAGGGCTGTATCAGGACAGATCACCAGCTGGAATCTGCTGGTGGCTTCTGTGGATGTAAGTTTGCGGGGAGAGGGGAGCTGGAGCGGGGAGGCGGAGTACTGGGGTCCCGACCTCGGCGTGCGCTTCCCCAACGTGATTGCTCTGTTCTGCTGGACCGTGTGCAAATGAGTGTGCCTGCAAGACAGAAGAGGTCAGAGAAAGCAATCTCGCGGCTCTTGTTTTCATTGGCATCTCTAGAAGGTTTCCATTCTTTATGATTTGTCCCAAATTTGTTCTCATAACAAGGTGTTTTTACTTCACGGCTGTGGAAAATACACCTTGAAAGAGAATGAATGCTGCAACAGCCCCGTCCTCACATGAGGCAGCCGAGCGAACCACACCTGTACGCACCTGCACTGAAGAGAAACCTAATGACACCTGAGAGGGCGGGTGTGTGTGCTTCGAAGACAGAAAAAATACTGTGACCTCATTGATTACTTTCCCCCGGAAGGAATCGATCGCCCTGTTTTCCCTTCTTTACTGTTTCTGTCTTTCTCCGACTTGCACACAGACTTGCTGCCCCCAACACAGACCTGCCAGAATGACGGAGACACCGGAGTGCCGGACGCCGGCTGTGGGCCGACGCGCGGGAGGTGCCGGGGGTGCCGGGGGTGCCCGCGCAGGGAGCGCGTCTGCGTCCAGGCCGCGGCCGCCGCACCCACATTTCAGGAAGGCGAGTGTCACCTGGACCTTGAGAGCAGCGCTCCCGGGCCGGCTGGCTGGTGGGGCTCCAGCGGCCTCTGCTCTGCAGCAGACCGACGTCTCAGGCGTGGGCGCTCGGAGTCCGGCTCCGGCACAGCATCCTCAAGGCCAGGCGTGCGACTGCGATGCTGCTGGAGCTCCTCGCTGGGTCCACGTTGCACCTTCTTGCCACCTGTGGGGCTCAGAGCCCTCTTCCTTCCTCGAAATCTGTGTCCCTTACCATCCTCGGTGGGCGCACAGCGCTTTGCAGCTTTCGAAGCAAGGCCACACACGTGACAGAGTCTTCACTGCAGGCAGAAAGCAGTTTAGCGGGCCCTCTCGCCCCTTTCCCAAAGGGGACACTGAGGCCACGGCCAGCAGGGCCTGTCGGGGACGGGGCAGCACCAGGACGCCTCACCTCTCGCGATGCACGTGCGTCTTCAGCTGGCCCGCCTCCAAAACCACCTTCAGCGGCACTCTTGGACTCAGAACCGTCTCCCTCCTTCCCACTAGGCCGGCCTGAGCCTCCCTGGAGTCAGTCCCTGAGTCCCCACCCCCAACCCGGTGCCCCCATCAGCTCCCCGCTCACGGCGCCCCTCGTCCACCATCTGCGTATGTTCCCCACTCCCCCCCAACTCCCCGCATTGCCAGGCCCCTCACAGGTCACCCGATTCTCGGCCTCCAGCCCCTCTAGGGACCCCTGAACTGAGCTGACACACTGTCTCTCGCCCTTCTGTATCGGGATCCCCACCCTGAGCATGCTCCCCACCAGCCCTGCCCACTTTCTCGGAGGACCGTCATGCCCCCTCGGCCCCTCTCCAGATATGTCTTCCTTCCCCAGGTCCTCCTTCCACGGTCACCTTCATGGCATCAGCTCAACCAGCTCAACCAGCCCTCGAAAGCAGGCCGCCTCCTTTACCAGACAAAGGGGACGCCCCTCCAAAAAAGAACTCTGGCTGCTTCATCCCCAAAGCTCCAGAAACACGCTTCTTGAAAAAGAACCTACCCTTTTGTCCCTGTTTTGCTTCTCGCCGTCCCATAGAACCATCCACTTCCCATAAACCTCTCCACCACCTGCAAGAAAAGACCAGCGTGTGCCCAAGGCAGCAAGATGTGTTCATTTAAAATCAGTCTATTTCTGCTTGACTGTGTGAGAACCATCTGCAATGTGACATGTGCCAATTTTTAAAGTTGTGTCATATACATGCACGTGTGTGTGTGTGTGTGTGTGTGTGTGTGTGTGTGTGTGCTCCTTTGGCAAGGGGAGGGCTTGGAAGAAAAAATATGAGCTCCATATTTAATCATCTATAAATAAATGCTCCATTATTCCAGCGACACATGAAGTCATTATATTTTCAGAGAATGGTCAATGGGATAGAAACATCTGGGTCAATCAGACATTTTTATTGAGGGGAGTTGGCACTTTATTAATATTTCACAATATTAAAGCATCTTTCCTAAGCAGACTGTCTTCCTCCGCCTCGGTGTCCATGAGGAAACCACCCTTCGTGGGGACAGCAGGTGGGAGGACACACAACATGTCCTCACTCCTGAGTCACGCAGAGGCCGGCTGCTCTGGCTCCGCTCCCGCCTCGGAGCTGGTGCCGACCCCGCACGCGCCATTCCCTCCTATGCCCAGCGGCCGGCGCCCTGGGCTGCAGTGTGAGTGCCCGTAGATGCCGTCCAGCCTCGAGGGGCTGCCGGCCGGACACCGGCCGCCATCTATGACAGCTCGGGGTGCTGTATTCTCCCGTCCCAGGGGAAGACAGAAGGAAGGGTGTCAGGGTGCCGGGGTGACTGTGTGGATCTACGCTGCGGAAGGGGCACCACTCATCCCTGGGAAGTTGTTCCCACGGGAAACGTTCACTGGAGCGTGGGAGGTGACGCGGCAGGGACCCCAAGTGCGTGGCACGGCTCTCTCTGCGGTTCTGGGACATCCCCCTGGCGGCCAGGAAACTGCTGAGCTGCCTTCCTGCCTGCAGAAGGCGGCCACACCGTGCTCTCGGGGCGAGGCCGTGAAGTCGGGGCCACGGCAGCCACGCACGGCCGAGCCCACGGTGGGCAGAGAAAAGCACCACTGACTCCAGAGGGCAGCCACTGCCTGGGACTGAGGTCTGAGAGGTGGCCTCACGCCCGGACACCCGCAGGGACCAAGGAGAGGACAGACAGCCTGCTTCTCTCTTCCCGACTGACCAGTGACTCCATATCATTCCAAGGCTATGTTCGACGGTGGACCGACAGCCCCTGACTTCTCATGGTCCCGCCGGCTCCGGCCTGCAGGCAAGACATTCCCGACACACCCCACCCAGGCCGGGCAGGGCCAGCGAGGCGACACGAGCCAGCTGGGTCTGTCTTGGTGGCCTCCTCCCCGACAGGCGTGGAACCTGTCCGCGGAACAGAGGCCGAGGGGCAGACGCAGTGTCCACACCGACCGCACACACCACGAGACCGCCCCGCATGGCCTCCCATCCACTGTTCCTTCCGTTCCGGTCTGCGCCCTCCACTCCCGGCTGTAACATGCTCCCTCTAAGTGCCAGGTTTTGAGGTCGCCAAGCCTGAAACCATCCTTAAAATTATCCCAAAGCCAGCGGCCAGCTCCCTCCACAGCAGAAGCAGTAACAAAATGGAGGCCTCCGCCTGGGCCTCCCCGCCTGCCCTGTGGCAGTAAAATCAAGAACATCTTTGGTTTCTGCACGAGGGCGCTCCTGCGTCAGCCTTTCTCCGCAGAGCACACCGGTGACACGGTCCGGGAGCGAAGAAAACCTGCCGGGTCTCGAGACGCTGACAGGCCACAACTGCCAGAATTTGATGGGGCATTTGGGGACCACTAGGCTGGATTACTTTTCTTCTTTGTTATGTACGAGCTCTACTGGGTTTCCATTTTCATTTTAAACATGAGGAATTCAAAGTAAGTAAAATGAAGCTGAAACCCTGTCTGCGGGCCAGGCCGGTTTCGTACACAAACGCGTTAGACCACTCTGTTTCGTCACGATGCTCTAATGAAGGAGAATCAAGGGGATTAGAGAGGAATCTGACGTGGAGCAGAAAGAGAGCAAAAGTTCAATGGGGAGAAAGAAAAGCCATTTACAGGACAGGAAAGCAGGGACCCGGACGTCTGAGCCACGGCGCCCCTGCAGCGAGCGAAGGTCGGCGGGAGACCCGTTTGGACGCCACGGGCGGGGGCGTCAGTGCGCGTTCCAGGAGGCAGGAGAGAGAAGGGCCGAGGACCAGGCACAGGGGACCAGGGTGATGCTGCTCACACACGGACTGCAAACCCTGGGACTAAGGAGACGCTGTCCCTGCTCCTGGAATCACGAACATGACGGGTGTCTGACCCGAGCTGCATGGCCCCAGCCCCGGATCGAGAGGCCGCAGTCTGCCGTCACCCACACCGCTTGCTTTCCAAGATGCCGCAGCTATTCCTTCCAAGACGGCTGGGGCAAGTGCTCAGACACAAACTCCACGTTTATGCCCGTGGTAACAGTCACTGGAGAGCCGCCTGAGAAGACAGAGCAGCGGTGCTCCCGAAGGCCACAGGAGAGAGAGCCAGCACCGAAGGGAGCTTTATTGAGCATTATCCAGACCCCGGAGAAGCACTCCATCTCACACCGCGGCACAGGCTTGGACTTGGTTGAAGAATCTGTAGGGCAGGGGCATAAGACTTTAGGAGAAAATCAAATGAGCGCCCCAGAGTCACAGGCAGACCTATGGAGATGCGGCTTGTCTTCTACAGCAGGGTTCTTCCACCCTCAGCAAGAGTGAGGGTACGTCATCCCTGTCCACTCAGTTGCTCAGTCTCAGAGATAATACAACTGTCAATTTAAGAACTTCACACAGCTGTTTGAAGATAATGACACCAATGACCTATTTTGTTAGTCTCTGACACAAGGCACCAAGTGGCAATGTCCTCGGCGCCAACATAAACTAGTAAATGTCCACTCTCCAGGGTCGGGTAGAAAGCCACATGGTCCAACGGGCGGGCCAGATGGCAGCCACGGCCACTGTGGTGATGAAATTACTCCAAATCCAGAGGCCTGAAGTGTAAAACATACATCACCTTTCAAAGACGGGCTCTGTAAAAGACATCATTATTAATTTTTATATTTATTGCATGTTGAAGTAATATTTTTAACATATTGGGCCATATAAAAAGTTATTAAAATCAGTGTAGTCTATTTCTCTTTAGTGTTTTTAGCAGAGCCAGTTTAGGTTGTACATGCGGCTTGCATTACTTTGTGACTGAACATCGCTTGCAGAGAGAGGAGCGGGCGAGGCAGGGCCGGTCCCTTAGGAGACACCCAGCACCAGCCCTGGCAGTGGCAATTCTGGTTTTCAAACTCAGGGTTACTTGTCATTCCCATGTGTCTGATCTCAAGCTCTTCCATGGGTGGAAACTTTTACAAAACAATCAGTCGGCGTTTTCTGGACAACGTCGTGTTTCTGGCCGGGGATCACCTGCCATGCCGTGCAGCCCTACCTCACCTTTCCAGCGGGAGGAGAAGGAGGCGAGTGTTCTGCTTTATCCCCCGGGATCCGGGCAGCCCACCTGCTGCAGGTGGACAGTTAGCGCGCACACCTGCGTTCCGTGCACTGCTCCTCCCGGGCCCCAGGTGGAGAGGCGCAGAGGTGCCCTGCTGGATGGACGGCTGGTGGCCCGACTCAGGGTCCAGCGCCCTCGGACACAAGGGTCTCGCGGTGGGCTCCTCGGAACGACCCTGGGAGGAGGGTCTTCATGTGAGTAGCTGATGTGGGGGTCGATCCCGGGCAGGACAGTGTTCAGAAAGTGCTTAGACAGCATCTCTGTGTGGTGGACAGTCCGGTCAGGATGCCCTGCCACCCACCCGGGGCTCAGACACAGGTGAGCGCTAGGGCTCCATTTCTGAAGGCGAACCAGCCAGGGGACACACGAACCCGCCCTTCTCACTGAGGACAGTGGGCCAGACCTGCCCTGCTAGGCCTGCACCGTCTCCTCTGAAATAGCTGCATGCCCGCCAGTCAGCTCCTCAGCCAGGCTCCATGCGTCTCTCCTCGGAGTGCCAGGCGGTCCACAAGGCCTGTTCCCGGTGTCCGAACACCAGCTTCTGCTCCAGTCCTCGCTCCAGATGGACTCCCACCTGCCCTCTTCCTTTAGTGAAGGAAATTCACTGAGACGAGACGGAGAGACAGAGAGAGAGAGACAGAGAGGGATAGAGGAGAGAGAGGGAGAGAGACAGAGAAAGAGACAGACAGAGAGACAGACAGAGACAGAGAGACAGAGAGACAGAGAGAGAGACAGACAGAGAGGGAGAGAGACAGAGAGAGAGACAGAGAGAGACAGAGAGACAGAGACAGAGAGACAGAGACAGAGAGGGAGACAGAGAGAGGGAGACAGAGAGGGAGACAGAGAGAGGGAGACAGAGAGGGAGAGAGACAGAGAGGGAGACAGGGAGACAGGGAGAGAGAGACAGAGAGACAGAGAGAGAGACAGAGAGAGAGACAGACAGACAGAGACAGAGACAGACAGACAGAGAGACAGAGAGAGAGAGACAGAGAGAGAGAGACAGACAGAGAGACAGAGAGAGAGAAAGACAGAGAGAGAGACAGAGAGATAGAGACAGAGAGAGACAGACAGACAGAGAGACAGAGAGAGAGACAGAGAGGGAGAGAGACAGGGAGAGATTTATCTTCCAGAGAAAACTTCTATCAAGGGATTGTCACGTATGTTTTTACCCTCCTCCACAACCCCTGCAGCGTCACTTAGAAATCACTTCTGGAAGAGAAACCACTTGACATGAATAACAGTAATTTCACTTAATTAGGTCATTTGTTGCTAAATATCGTCGTTTCTCATGGAGACGCCTGAAACACAAACGCGCTGACGGCGACCGCGCCCCCACCAGCTCTGCCCGGCTGCCTGGCAGGGGTGCGGCGCTGACCCTGGCTCGAGCGTGGCGGTGGTTACCTCCCCGGGCAGTGAGGGCTGCGAGCCGGACCTGCAGACGGGCAACGCTGACTCTGCGGACTGACCACGCGCGGCGACGTGGGCGGGAATGAGACAGTTTGCTGCGGAGGCCTCGGTTCTCCTGCCATCTGGAGCCTCGAGACGCCTGTGCGGATGCGAACACGCTTGTGTTCACTCTCAGAACCGGGCCCAGCGGAGTCAGGAGAAGCCGTGGACCTGGGCAGGCCTGTTGGGACGGCTCCTGGCCGGACCTGGCCCGGCCCGCCTCTCGATGAAACCTGGTGTTTGCCAAGCACAAGTACATCCTGCCATGCACGGCTGCCAGGACCTTTACTCACAGACACCCAAAGGCCGGGTGCGTGCTGTCCCGGGCTCCTTCCCGTCGGCTGTGTCTTCGCCCGAGAGATGGAGGGCGCAGGACCCAGCTTGTCCCGGCATCACGGTGGAGCTCAGTGCGGGAACAAACACCGTGAAATGAGTCTAAAATGAAGGGAGAACCCTGCTTCAGCAGCACGCCGATCAGCCTTTGGAAATGTTCTAGAAACAGGACTGTCGCTCTGACCGCCTGGACCTGAGATGACCACCAGCAGGGCGAGCTCGCCTCTCCCTGGCCCGGCCGTAACTCCGCACAGGCCGCGAGGCCTGGCCTGCGCCCGGCTCCAAACCAGCCCCGCGAGCATGGAGCCTAAGGCCAGGGCACGTGACAAGAGCACTGTTCTCGAGCCGGCCCGCACGGCTTGCTCACGCAGCCTGCCTCGCTGTCCCCGTGGACAGCGGTTGGTCTAGCAGCAGCGAACCTCGGGCGCTGGGAAGAGGAGGATGGGGGACCGAGGTGGAGCGGGCCTGAGCCCGTGCTGGATGGGTGATGTGGACTGGACCCAGCGTGCTCGCGCACACAGGTCTGATGCTCCAGCCGGCAGCCGAGCGCCCCTCACCTGAGCTGGCCTTCTTGGCGTGGCTTCCTGGCATTTGATCTGACCCTGTCCAGCGTGGTCCCATGCTGTGAGCCCTGTGGACAGCCCCAGAAGCACAGCTGACTGGCGTTCTCAAGGAAGATGCTCTCGGTCACAGTGTTTTCTGGTCAACTCAGACCGGAATAGAAAGCACTTATGCCTGCGTCCATGTTCCTCATGGATTAAGCGGGATGTGGAGAACTTTCTGCTGACTCCGATGTGTGTCCCCCCTGATGTCCTAAATGTGGAACCAGGGCCTCTGGTGCTGGACCTGTGAGGTCAGACGTAAGAAAGAGAGGCAGGGCTCTAAGGCTCGGGGTGAATTCTTGGCATCATTGTCCTGTCTGTGTTCTATAAAACCCAAGAGTAAAAGAATTCTGATTAATGGGTGATTCTGAGTCTGTAAGAAGGTGAATATTTAAACAAGCTCTCTGTAGCTTTCCTGGGGAAAAAACCCTTTCTAACTGGGTGCGTAGTTCACAGAGATCGCACAAACGCCATTAAAAAAATAAAGTGACAGAACTTGAGTTCAATCGAAACCTGCCTGTGTGACCGTCCCTGTCAAGCGGTTGCTTCTGCCGGCCTGGCTGTTTCTGTGCTTGGGCAAAGGGGGCTGCTGTCAGACAGAACACAGGGGGACCCGTGCCAGCCTCCATCTGCACGTAGCGAGGTGCTCACTCTTCTCCAAAAAGATGTGGAGTCTCTGCTCCCTCGCCGTGACCCTGGAGGATCTTCTTCACTGCTTTCACCGCGACCGTGTTGACAGGGACACGACCTCCCAAGCTCAGTGGCCGCAGCAAGTGCGGGCGAGTAGCGCGGAGGGCTGCCTCACACAGCTGGGGCTCTGCCAGAAGGCACCGCCACCTGGGAGCGTCATCGGGCAGTTTCTCGAAAGCTTAAACATTCTCATGCCACGGGATCCAGTCATTCCATTCCCAACTATTTACCCAAGGGAAGAACAGGTCCACACAAAGATTTGTGAGTCAGCATGCAAAGTAGCCTCATGCTAATGACCAAGAACTGGACGCAGTCCAAACGCCCATCAAACCCTGAATGCTGAACAATCGGCGCTTTCTCCAGTCAAGGGCACACTACTCAGCAATAAAATAATGAACTGAAGATAGCGACTACAACAGAGATGAAGCTCAGAATAATTATCCCGAGTGACAGACAAAAACACTTCTGCAAAGTTCTAAGAGATTGTACTAACAGAGCGGGAGGAAGGTCTGGAACGGCCGGAGTGGGGGAGAGGGAGGGCGGGATACAGAAGAATCGTGTGGCCTGAGGCACGTGGCCCTGACCTGTCTCAGTGGCGGCGTCATGCCACGCAGCTGTCCTAAAACTCATCACCTTTTACGCGGTAAGCACTGGATATCTAATGTGCCAGCTGTGCCTCCCAAACGCTGCTTAAAGGAAAACCTTGCCACTCCTGACTCACCTTCCAGAACATACTCCTTAGATCAAATTGGTCAACGAGTGACCAGAACTGGACATGGAGAAGCCGCGGGCATCCTGACCTTCTCCTGCCCTCCTGCCCCCCGAAACGCCCTCTCTGCCCTTCGCCCACAGCGGGTCACGCCGCCAACACGGACCGGCCTCCCGTGGGGCTCGTCGGTGACTTCGTGAATGTCCAGCTCTGTGATGCGTGCCAGCCACTTGGCAAGTCTAAACGCAGCGCGCGGTGAGCGCTAAGTTTCAGTCTTAGTTTTCTAGAAATTTACCTCACCTCCCTGCCCCTCAGTGTCTGAATCTGTTCAACAGTTTAAATAAGTCGCCGTTTGATAAAGTTCCCAGTGCAGGGTTCTAGGCCCAGCACATCCTCTAGGCCCAGCATCCATCCTCGCTGCTCAGTCACTGTATGTTTCTTTGTGATGCTTCTTACGTGAAATCTATTTGCAAGGGGTGGCAGCTTCCACACACCTTCCTGACCATGACAGCCGGAAATAATTCTCTCTGAACCTTTTATACACTTTGCTTGTCCTTTCCTGCTAATACCCTTAGAGAAAGGGGACACAGAGAGAGAAAAAAGGGGGGAAGGGAGGGCAGGCAGGACAGGGGAGGCAGGAGAACAGTGTCCCTTGACTATTCTTAATGTTTGTTCTTCTGATAGAGGAAGCTCAAAATCAACCCAGACATCATATTTAAATAATAAAATGTACATAATCATGCTCCCAGGATTTGACTTTGCTTGACTCCAAATAATTCAACACTCACTGCCTGCACGGTGAGGTGCAGCGAAGTCTGGGGTAAGCTCAGGGCCACACGTCTAAAGAGGAGCCAAGACACAACCTGAACCAATGCCTGTCTGATTATGTCCAGATACTCCTCTGTTCTTACTCTGATCAACGGCGGTTTGCAAAGAAAAATCAGATTACAGCTTTTCAATAGCCCATTTGTATTCATCACCGTCCATATTGCTAGTCTCACTGAGCACCCGGCACTTTGCTCTGGGGATGTGCCTCCAGGTGCTTTGGCATCTTAGCTTGTGATGTTGAGTTGGCCTGGTAAATGCGCTCTTTGCTGGGAATGTTTTGCCTTTGAGGAAAGACTCACTGAGAGTCAACTTCCATTCTGCTTTCCTCTAGGATGTGGCATAGCCACTTTAGTGGCGCACACACAATCCCTGCAGTGCAACCAAGTGACCAGCAAGGGTGCTTTTGGGCTCTGCCTAAAATGGGGCCATGTTGACTTTATCACAAGAGGTGCCACCTCCCTCACAGCCAAGGAACCAGGAAAGATGAGACATCGCCGGTCTGAAGAGCACCTTTGATACCTCATAGTGTTTGGGAAGCTTGAGCCCCAAAGGGAACATCACCTCCGGAAGAGCATCCCTCTGGAAGGGTGTACCCTCCAGAAGACCGACCCCTCCAGAAGACCGACCCCTCCAGAAGATTGTCACCTCCAGAAGACTGTCACCAGAGGACCGACCCCTCCAGAAGACTGTCACCTCCAGAAGACCGACCCCTCCAGAAGACTGTCACCTCCAGAAGACCTACCCCTCCAGAAGACTGTCACCTCCAGAGGAGCGTCCCCTCCAAAAGACCATCGCCTCCAGAAGACTGTCACCTCCAGAGGAGAGTCCCCTCCAGAAGACCAACCCCTCCAGAAGACCGTCACCTCCAGAGGAGAGTCCCCTCCAGAAGACCAACCCCTCCAGAAGACCAACCCCTCCAGAAGACCAACCCCTCCAGAAGACCAACCCCTCCAGAAGACCGTCACCTCCAGAGGAGAGTCCCCTCCAGAAGACCAACCCCTCCAGAAGACCATCACCTCTGGAAGAGCGTCCCCTCCAGAAGACCGTCACCTGTGGACGCTCAGTGCAGCAGAGCCTAGCACCCAGGCTCTGGGCTGTGGAGCAGCTCCCAGGCCTACACAGCATGTCTGCCAGCCGTCTTACACGGGACCCATCCTAGATGCGCTTCTCTAGCGTGACTCGAGGACGACGCTGTGGACTTGTGAAGAGCGGTGGTGGCAGTTTTCAGCTGAACTGCAGACATGGAGGCAGAGGCTGCCATGTCCTTGACCAGTGGCACTTGGAACGTCAGCCCCACGTGGTTAGGGTTTGCAGTAATTGCATACTTCAGTCACTGCGTGGCAAGCACTATTCTGGAGGCTGCTCAGATCAACTCCCTCATGCTCACAACTGCACGAGGCAGGTGCAGCCGTGGCAGCTAAGGCCCAGAAACTGAAGTGCCCCTATCAATACTGTCATTAGCATTGTTGGCACCACCCAAATACACTTAGATTACACCAAACATTTCAGCAATTTACTTTCAAACAACTGTCTCAATGACCACTCAGGAATCAGTCCAAATGAAAGGTCTCGCCCTGTCTTTCTTAAGACATAGATGCTTGGCAATATCCTCAAAATAAAGAGACTATTTCCATGAATTCAAAACATAGCCTCCCTCGGAAGGTACACGATTCACATTTTTGCAGCTTTCAGGAGGAGTCTGTCCTGATGAGTAGGGTTTTTCAGTTAGGAAATCCAATAAGAAACAAAGAAAAGATGGCAGAGGGCACGTGTGACCTTAGAAAGCACGACAAAACGCGCCAAGCAGACGATGCCTGGACCACTTGCATTTTCTGTGTGTTCCAGCAGATATTCCAGTTTCAGAAACTTTTCAAATCATATTCACCTTGTAAAACTTGACTTTGTCCACCCCAGTCTTCTCGCCCCATTTTAACCCAGTTGCCTCAAGTCTCTGGGGACCGCCGATCTGGAGGGCCCGCTGGCCTTGACTGTGGGCAGCTGGGATCAATCAGCTCATAAAATCCAACTTGTCAGCTAAAACCAGTCATATTTTTTAAGCAAGACAATCTGTTCAACAGCTTAAGTCTTAAATCCATGAAAAACATTTGCAAAAACACATTTTGTGCTCGCTCTTCCCAGGTTCTGAGGCTGCAGATGGTCGAGAAACCGCCATTCTGGAAGGTCTCCCGGCCACCTCCTGTCCTCCCTGAAAACGGGAGGTGTCTTCTGGGAACCACGGAGGGACTGGCTATCTTGATGTGGGGGACCCTGCCTTCTCCCTGGACGCTGACGTTCCCGTTTCGACGTGCCAGACAATCCACTCCATTTGTCATTAGCCAAAGTCATCCCAGCTTCCAGTACTGGCTCCATCTTCCAAAGACAAATCTGTTGTCTACATTTCAAACCACTGAAAAGCTTATCAAGCTGAGTGATCTCAGGGAGCCTGATCTGCTCAAGCTTCAATCTCCTTGTAAAGTGAGAGGATGGAGAGACCAATCCCAGATTGCTTTCCAGCTCTGGACTTGCACTCTCTGCCTCTCCTCGCGGCTCCCACGTAGCAGGAACCCTGACACAGGCCCTCGTCGGCGTCAGCTCTTGTAGTTACGCTGTGGGTGGGTCTCCCCGTGGCAACATGCCACCGATAACATGAGATGTTCGTGTTTACGGAGTACGTATGCTCAGAGTGCAGAAGGTTTCGAAAGCTCTAGGAGCGGGTGTCCTCATGGAGCTCCATTCGCTCAGCACGGCCTCTCGGCGTCACAGTGCGTTACTGCAGACTGTCTCTGTCAAAATGGACATGCACATCCATCAGGCAGATACACATGCCTCTTACACATGGTTTGCTGGGATGTTCTTCCTTCGATGAAGACTGCACCATCATCAAAGTCCTCAGCTCCGCCGTCCGGACAGCCTCTGCCAATGCCCGGGAATTGGCCTGAGTGAGAAGGACACCTGGACCGGTGACCCGTGTGTTCCTTACACCTATCCAAACGCAGCTGCTGTGCAGACACCTCTAACCGGCTGTGCCCTGAGCCATGGTTCTGTCTCTCCTCGCGAGGCATGTCCCCCATCGCTCTCTGTCTGCTTTTATAAACAGCAATGACGCAGCAGCCCCGTGTGTCTCCGTCGTACATCGACTCGGTCGAGCCCTGTGCATCTTGCTTCTGATGTCGTTCCATCTGGTCTCTCCCGCACGTCCCTACTCCAGCCCTCGCCCTGCTCTCCACACGTAAGGCAATGGGTTTTTAACTCAGTGCCTTCACCAGCGGTCTTGACAGTACCGTGCTTCCTATTTTAAAGGCTTCATGCATCCTGACACGTGAGAGCATGCCGCCTCCAGCGGCCCGGCGTCCTGCCCGCCACCCAGGGTTTCACGGGCAGGCAAACATGGATGACCTTCCGTGACCCTCCTTGGAAGTCAGAGCGTCGCTCTCTTTGGGCACAGCCGTCCCGAGCGGCCCGGATCCAGGATGCCGGAGGGCAGGCGGGTCCAAGAACCGCGGCCAAGATGTAAGACCGACATGGTCCCCTCGCTGTCACCATACTCTTGAGAACCTGAACGAGTCATCCACGCGCCAGACGTGCACACCGCGTCCTGTGTGTGTGACAGCTCCTTGTATGTGAGAGCAGGTCGACTCGGGGCCCCAGACGTCGGGTGAAACTTCTGGGCACGTCCGCGAGGGGGTTTCCAGAGACATCATGGGCGGTGTGTCCAGTCAGGGCCATGCCTCCCGGGCGCAGAGGGTCGTCCAGTCAAGGCGGCCAGAGAAGACAGAGCGGAGGAGCCGAGCCCAGCCTCCGCCCGCTCCCGGCTGTCTGTGTCGAACCGGGACCCACCAGGTGTCGGCTCTCACGGCTCACCTGCAGGCCTCTCGGACGCCCCCAGGCCTTCCCAGGCACCAGCTTGCACGGTGGGATTTCCTAGTCTCCGGCGTCGGGTGACCCTCCAACGAGCCTCCTCGTCTGCAGCTCCCGTGTTGCTCCCCTGGGGACACCCCTTCCCCACCCCGTGAGTGCTCCGCAGCCGCACTGGACTCCTCCGGGTCCAGCCAGGTCCCCTCCTTGACCGCTGCCCCGTGGCCACAGGGCCGCAGGATCTTGTCCAGTTTCAGACCCACTCAGTAGGTGGCGCCAGACATTCTGCCCCTCGCGCCATCTCATCTCCCCAGGGATCTTTCTGAAGCTGCCTGCGGCCCCGGGTCTCACAAGCAGCCACCGCGAGATCCCTCCAGGTCCTGGCCCCGGACACAGAGCCCCTGCAAGGAGGGCCTGGCACAGACGGGGGAGAGGACGACAAGGGGCGGCTGGCACGAGCGCGGGCAGATGTCACGTGGGTGTGCACTGTGTGTACGAGGGGAATGCTGGGCGTGCCAGTCAAGAGGAGGGCATCTAGAGCCCACGAAAGCCACCAGAGGCGGAGGAGGGCGGGTGAGCAGGGTAGCCATTTCGTGCTCTATGGGTCAGTGGGGAGGGCCCGCCGGCCACCAGGCTAGCACAGCCTTTTCCAAAACACAGGCCGATTCCTCATTGACTTGGTTATCTTCTCCTCCTAGGGTTTTACATTTGCTTGTTTGTGCCTCAGCTACGCTTAGCGTAAGTTTCCTGAGGACACGGCCAGGCCCCCTGACCAGGGAGCTGTTCTTAAGAGCAAATCTAGTCTTTCTGGCTTCATGTCTTAGCACTAGCTCCACCACCTGCCCTGTGACCCAGAGAGATTCTTTTCCCTTTTTTTTGCTTCGGTTTCCATCCACATGAAACCAGAGATAACCATAATAAAAGTGTCTGCACATGGAATGTGTGGGGATGAGAGCCGGGGTGTTTAGCCTGGACGGGGCCGGTTCAGTCGGTGCTGGATGTGCTCAGAGGGGAGTTTGCTCTCCAAGAGGCTGGCGCAGAACCAGACAGCAGAGCGGCGTCTCCAGCCCTCCCGCCGCAGTGTGCGTGACCTCGGACTGGCTCTTCACTCCCAAGTTTCTGCTCTATCGGCTGTACAACCAGGAGGTTTAATGACTGCTCAGTAGGGTTATTAAGAGACCACAGACACTCCATCCATCTCGGGCTAGGCGATAACTTTCCAGGACGACCAGTGATGGGCTCAGCAACGCAGCCTGAGACCCAGCATCTGCACAGAGTGCGTTTCCCATAACACGTGTCGATCAGTGATCAAGCTGCCCTTTGGGAACTGAAAACACTGCTTTGAACCTGGGGAAACCCTTTCTTAGGAGTTCGGCAAACAGGTCAGGTAGGTAGAGGTCTTCTGTTTGCACTTTCATCTTTGCTTATATGTTGAACTTGCAAAAAATTTCACTTGAAGCGCGGTTTCTGTCCCCTAGGGAAGGAAAATTATGCACTTGCCACAACAATGGCTTCCAGAGACCAGAGAAAACAGTGCCGCGTCCACTGTCTGATTAGATAGGCCGGGGACCATCCAAGACAGCTGGTGTCCTTGCTAGACAGCAATAAAATTAAGTGGAAGACAACTGTGTCATCACACCGGCCCCTTTGGCCACAGCCTGAGAACGGCAGAATGGAAGCCGAAGCCAAGTGGTCTGTCAATGTAGGACAGCACTACTCCTCTGGAAAGGACACACAGGCCTAAGAGGCCTGGTTCCAGCGCCTGCTGGGAGCCCTCCCGCCGCCGGGAGGTTCAGAATGAAGTACATCTCAGCATTCCGCTGCACATTCACGCAAAAACCACACCACAACCTAGCTGCACCTCCAACAAATTTGAGAATGGAGAAGACATCTGATTACCGCTCTTTACAATAAGTGTCTGGACTGGACCCCCTAGGGGTCACATCCTTCCCAGTGAGTGTTTGCTCTAAAACTGCATTTCTGGTGGAATGAGGGTGTTTTCTTTTACCTCCTATTGATGGTGTTAGGCGTGGGATAAATCCACACATGTCTGCTTCTATAATTCCTATGCTCTTTCTTCTGACTCCTGTTGGGTTTGGGAGTGGCACAAAATTTTTAATTCCTGGAGGGGAATTTTCCACAGTCCTCTTCATGTGTAATTCAATGCGCTTCCTTCTGAGAACTAGCACATGCCTGCTCTGTCCGCCCTCAGGAGAGGTCATGCATATTCCCATTCCCGCGGCAAAGCACTGCAGGCATTTCCAGCCTCAGAAAGCCCTCACCCGTGGTTGCGTCCTGTGAGTTCAAACACAGTATCCTTGATACAAGTAATGAGCCCTCAGGTCTATGTTGATGGAGGAAATAGGAATAAAATGATGGAACCAACCACATTCTGCAGAATACTGAGCAAGAGAAAATAATAATCACCAATGAAGTTTATTCTTACTTTTCCAAGTGACAGCACTGGGAGGTGGGGGTAGGACACGATCCACCCCAATCAAAAGGGGTTTGAAACTCACTATTAATATAGCAATAAGTGAAGATGTGTGGATCACATTAAGATGTGGTATTTGGCTAGGGGCTTGGAATATCCCAACTCTGTTTCTCACCAGCCACCACTTAATGAAAAATTCTTCAAAGACCATGACCAGGACAAAGAACCCTTTATTACTTAAAGACACTTTGGTCCCCAAATTTCATTATGGAATTCCAGTGGATGGCCCACACCCCATGGAAGAACTCAATTTCCCAGGTGGGGCTAAGAAACCCACCTTTAATGGAAACTGCAGACCCATTCTCAAATCTGTCCCAGGGAAGTCACAGCCTTCTTTCATATGGCATCAAGAGTCAAGAGGAAGACGCATCAGAGAACTTTTCCCTACTGGGAAGACCAGGCTGGCCCACACTGCACTTTCCAGACCTTTCTCTGAGGAGAGAAGGGAGGCCCTGCCCCTTTTCCGAGGTGGGCCACCATTTTGGTCCATCTGGGGAAACACTCCGCCCAGAGAATATAACACCCATGAGCACCCAGGTCATTGGGGATGATGGCAGAAAAAGGCTGACAGACTATGTCATACCAATTACCTCCAGTTTTGTAGTTATCTCTCCATCTGGAAGAAAGAAAGAAACTAAGAGCAGCTGATGGAAAATCAAAGAATTTGAATAAGAGATGTCACTGATATGCATAAACCATGTGTTTGATATGGAAGCAAAAAAAAATAGAACCACTGCTAAATAAATGAAAATAGTGAGCAAAATGTGGAAATATATTTAATATTTATGTCATTAAAAACATTTATACAATGAACAGTGTGGTAAGGTTGATTTTCTCTTTTGGAATACATATTTTGGAGTTAAATTTAAAAAACCATACCATTTAATTTTTTTTTTCAGACATGTATCCCCTGCAGACACAAAATGGAGCAATAAGGAAAATGTTGGGAATAGAAGAATCTGTAAGAGTCCTCCCCCCAGTGGTTTCTGCCTCAGAACAAATAAATGTTTCAGAGGGTAAAAGAAACATCCTCCAGAGTTTCTCACTATTTTCCCCACAACTGAAAAAGGATCATTTTCTGAACGCATTCCTATGGCGAGTGATCAATGGAACACTTCGACTTCTATGTAATGTCTGTCTTACTGGGGAGATGGGAATAATGCAGTGAGGCTTTAGGGGGCGGCCAGCCCTGCTGCCACCACCGGCCCGGAGAGTCCATGAGTCCACATTCCTGTTGGAACAACACCATTGTCACCACTGGTAGTTCCTCATGACAGTCGGTTCATTGTCTGTTGTTAGTTTCTCCAGAAACTCTTATCAATATTCATTAGTCAGGGAAAACATTTCAATGATGGAAGGAAGCCTATTGCCTCTATTTCTATTTCTTTGTTTGCAAATTTTACTGAAGGAACATTGCATCATCGAATATAGGTTTAAACCATCATAACCAACATTTACAGAGTCCGCATTATTTTACCACCAACGGTTCGGCTCCAGCCCTCACCGTACCACTGGCCCCTTCACCTGATTTGCCCAGCCCTCTCCCTTCCCTTCTGCTGAAGACCAGTATGGTTTTATACTAAAGGTCTATTTTTGTTTCATTTGACTCATTGATTTGTTTGGCTTTTCTGTGGACCATGCATGAGTGAGACCATCTGACATCTGTCTTTCTCCTTCTGACTCACCTCACTGAGCCTCATCCCATCTAGTTCCATCCATGCTCTTATAAATGGCAGGTTTCCTTGTGAACAGCTGAGTCGTATTCCGGGGCGTCTACAGATCACAGCTCCTTCACCCCCTCATCTCTCCGTGGGTACTGCAGTTATTTCCAGCTCTTGTCTATTGGAAACAGTCCCCTGTGTTTTCAGGTAAGTATGGAGACGTGAGAGAATGGGATCCTATGGAATTGCCATTCTCAGTTCTTTGAGAAGTCTCCATACTGCTTCCCGCAGTGGCTGCACCAATGTACACTCGTCAACAGTGTACAACAGTGTTCTCTCTGTCGCTTCAGTGCTGGTTAGAGGGTCCCCAGACTGGTCGTTAGGTCTCCTACAAGCAGGCAGCTCTGCAACTCCATGGAAAGACCCCTAACACTCACTGAGGCCACTCCTGTCAGAGACACTTGGAACCCACTATCACATCATCTCTTTCTCAGCAGATGCACCCTCTCCGCTGTGCAGGTCCAGGGCTCAGGCCGGGAGCAGTCCGTCTCCCTGACCAGCGCAGGTCATGCCGTGCATCATGCCACCCCTTCCGCTGCACGGAGAAGGCCCCGCCGCTGCATGCGGCCCACCTGTTCAGATCGGCACCCGTCCTGATTCCCGGTGGCTGCGGGAGGGAAGAGGGGAAGCTCATGTGCTTTGGGGAGAATGAAGCAATGTTGCATTAATTAAATGTGCATCACTGCTGCAAATGCACCTGGGGGCCAGGGTGCTGAGTGCATTTCATAAATCAAGGAAATGAATAATCACTTTAGAGAAGGCTCGACGCAAAGTGTTTGAAGACCAGAAATCCAGTGACTCCAAACGGTGGTCGCGGGCTACCCTGCTGGGGCAAACATGGACCTGATTCATAGTCTAAATAAAGCTCCGCTTCTGACGACTTTCTCTCCTGATGGGTTTTTTCGTTAAACAGAAGGTGACCACGTGAAAGCCATCCTTAATGAACTCAACGTTTTTCACTTTCTGAAATCAAAGGACAACCATTTTCAGATGAACAGAAACATAAAAGCTGCTGCATTTAGAATAACCATCCTGCTTCACCCTCCTGCAACACGGGGCCTTTAGGGATAGACAGAAAAGTTCACAAACTCTTTTTGAGAAAAAGAAAGAGCAGGGAAAGAAGATGAGGAGGGAAAGAAAGAGGAAACAAAGGAAATGTAAAAAAAGAAAGTTTGGTGAAGGGGAATGTGCTGGAGCGGAAGAACCAGCAGGCTGGCGGGACACCCTGACGGGCTGGGCTCACGTCGCCAGCTCTTGAATCTCAGCTGAGAATGAACCATACACTTGTGTTTCAAAATAGCGGAACAACACAGCATCAGTTCAAAGTGGGGGGAAAGCAGATCATTCCTGCCTACTTTCAGCACGTTATCTTACTCTCCTACTTTCCATGTGTTTCCACGGTGTGAGCATTAAAAAGGCTGACGGTATTCTCCAGGTCAGATTTGGTCTTAAAGGAAAAGAAAAAAGCTCTCTGTTTTTCAACTATCAGAACACCTATGACTTAAAGCAGAAAGTCTGGCATTGAGAATAACTGGCCTGAATGTACCCTCCATAAAGGCAAGGGGAAACCCAAGAACAAAAAATCTATCTCCTTTTTCCTTCTGCTCTTCCAAAACAAATAGGGTAAGGAAAGAAAAGAGGCCAGGAAGGAAAGAAATGCACATCGAAGGCACACGAAGGGCTCTGTCTTCTCGCAGGTAGGTAGGCGGGAGGGTGGAGGTGCAGCTGGTGGCTGGGCCTGCAGATGCAGCCGTGGAGCTGGGCCACCTGGTGCCACGCCACGAAACCTGTAGGGACGCCACAACCCAGCCCGTTCAAGTTCCGCTGACTCTGCAGTGTCTCAGATGCCACCATCTGTGAACTCCCCCCAATTTCCCTAAGAAACATTTCAGTTTAAGAATATGAATGAATAGTATAACCAAAGTGTACCTGCGTCCTCTTTTTGAGTCGTAGTGTGATTAAATATTTGTAGAAGCTTCTGTCACTCAGCCTGATTTCATAGCGGTCAGGCAGGTGAGTGTAAGCATTGGGGAAACCACAGCATTTGGGTTGGTGAAGTCGTTTTCCCCAAAAGAAAAAGAATAAAGAGCTCATCTCTTGGTTAAGAGACCTCTCAAATCATACATGCTGGCCCTGGGGAAGGTGGGGACGCCATGTAAGATGAGTCCTCTGAACGAAGGCTCGTGGCCGGCCCGCGAGGCATCGCACACACCACCTCCCACAGACGGGCCGCACGCCGTGCGCTCCGACTTGTCCAGACCCAGAAAGTCCACCCGGGCCTCCTGCAGATGGAGCCTTAACATCTGAGACGGGACATGCGGGTAGCATGTCAGTCACTGGACTCCAACAAGACCCTTCCACAAAAAGATAAGTGCCAAAGCGGGACTTCCTTAGCTTTCACGATGAGACCCACGAAAATCAGCATGCACTGTTTTCCTTAAAAAGTTTTGAATTGCTTTGGTCCAGACTCACAAAGTACCTTAAGCTTGTATACTGGAAACTAAAAGCAGAAGCATGGATTTTCACACAAATGCAAAATATGTATTTCCGTTTCCATGACTCACTCCCAGTAGGTTATGTGGTTCCTCTCAGAAAATAAGGTTCCTTTTAGAAAATGCAACTCAGAAGTTCTTCGTTCAAAAGAGAAGACTGACGATCTCAAGTGCGGCGGCCAGTCAAGTCCAGTCATCTCCGTCTGAGTGACAGCTCACTAGAGGATCTGAAGATGGCTTCTTGGCCCCATGTTTGCAAATGATGCCTTCTAAATACAAGTCAGTGGAGGAAACGGAGGAGCTGTGCGCACAGAACATTCCCAAGCGAGCTCAGACGGAGCAGGAGATGACAAGACCAAGTGAATGGGCTGGTAGCTGCCTCCGGCCTGCTGCTTCCCTTGGCACCGCATGGACTGTTCCTAATCGGGGAAGAGCGTGCGGGTGGAAGGCACAGCCCCCATTGGCTCAGACGGGAGAGGGACGGCCAGCATCGGGGAAGGCCACGCGGTGATGACAGCCACACAGCCCAGCGCCAGTTCACGCAACGAGTCACCTAACCCCGCCGCAAATGCGTCGTGTCTGTCATGTGACAGGTGAAGTCAAAGCTCACAGGCGCTGACGGGCTCTCCTGGTTAGGAAGGCCGCCCCCTGCACATGACTGACAGGGGGCTTCCTGGCAGGGTCGTGGGAGTGCAAAAGGAGAGAGAGGAGAGAGCCGACGTGAAACCGAAGTGACAGAGGGACCCGGTGACACGCGCTCGGTCACAGGTTCCCTGCAGCCTCCTCTCCTATACTTGTCTGAAAGCATCCGACGGGAGGGCTGGGTGGAAGACGCCGGAGGGCGGGGGACTCCCACAGCCGGAGGCTCGGCCGCTGCCTCCTGCACCCAGACGGGTGGGGAAACACCCGTTCCCGGGGCAGGCTCTCCGCTTCTGGAAGCCCGGCAGCGCTCCGCGCCTCTGAGCGCCACGGCTCTTAGTTACGGACGTCCAGTCAGGTGAAGGGGGTGTGTGTTACAAAATAAGGTCAGTTCCTACTGTCTCATCACTTCTTTCCCTTATAAGTTACCCAGAAACTTCCCTTCGTGAGAACCAGACTTTCAGAAAGTCTAAGATCTAAGTTGAGTTCTTTTTAGTATTGCATGCAAAGGAGAAAAGAAAAAAATATATATGTGTGTGTATATATATATATATATATATATATATATATTTGATTGCCTTAAAAATGGAAAATGTGTAATCTTCCCACACGCCCACAACTCAAAACCAACATTTTTCAAAACTTTTCCTCAAAAAGTGCTCAAGTAAGGCTGCGTCATCAGGCACGCAATCATTTCTCAATTATACCTAAATAAATGTCCTGATAACAGCTTCCACAGCCGCAGCTTCAGAAGCCGCTTTCCCCCCAAGGAAGCAAGACTTCACAACATCAGTCATTCATGCCACTCATGTTCCATAAGTCAAAGCAAAGCCCACACCTGGAACTGAAAGATAGTGAAAGCAAATACTCATCTTAGCATAAACGTCTGAAACTTCGTTTCCATGTGTCGCATTCAAAGCAACAGAGGCCTGACAGCGAAGAAGAGAAGCCACCCACACAGCCTAACAAGTCACTGTTGCAATATTCTTTTTAAAATCTGGATTCATATCTCATTTTTCCTTCTCTTCTCCAAACTAGAAACGAACCTCTGAGGTTTTTCACTTCTTCTTCACCTGCTCATGTGCTTTCTTCACCTTTATCCTCCATCCGGGTTGGACGCCTGTGTCTCCTCATATGTCATTTAAACCATCCAATACATTATCTGCCCGCCAGCAGCACCACAACGAAAAGGCTTCCAAGATAGCAATGTACAATGCTCCGTGTTAGGCGGTTCTACATAATTTTGATTTCCCTGTAAAAGGCAAATTCTTTCCCGCCTGCTGCTGTCTTTTAGAAAAAGCACTATAGCGCACAGAAAAGACTGTTTGCAGATGAAACTGGGCTTCATGTGCCCTCAGAAGCGCTTCTCCATACGCTGGGATTTTCCAAAGTCTTCTGTTAGGCTCTGCCGTCACCAGGAGTGACCGTGCTGGAATAAGGGTCATCCTGGAGCCAGAGGTATTAGGCCCCCGTCCCACAGAGAGCCCAGCGCTGTCACAGGCGCAGTATATTCAAGATCCAAGAGCTTTCCTGATGGAGGGGGCGGCCCCCCATGACTTGGATTTGGCCCATCCCTGGAGCACCTGCCAAGCTCGAGGTTCAAAGACACAAAGACGTCACGCTCCAAGACAATGTCTTTGAAGTTTCCAACCTCGAAACCTCTGGCTAGATCCAGGCTCCTTGCTATTTGGAGATGGGAACCATAGAAGTTAGTAGAACCTTACGCTTTCCTAGCCTCATGAAGCCACAAAGCACTGGTGCGTGGGCCCCATCAGCAGCATGTTCGAGCACAGGACGACAAAAGGGTAAAGAGCATCCCCTACCTCGAGAATCGATTCAGAATGCTCCCTTGCTGTGCTCGCAGCTCCGAACCGCTGGGACTGTAAAGCACATTCTCAGCAGCCCCGACAGCCATCAAGCTCTGCTGAGAGGTGTTTTTCTCAAGTGGAAGTGGCTTGAAATCCAGTGTCTGTGTATACGGGCAGTAGGAAATGATTCTTCTTACGTGTATTTACTTTAACTCTGTTTGCAGACAGAGTTTGCATAAACGCCACCAGACACACCCGCTCTGCTCTCCTTCCTCCTCCACCTCTGTCCAGAATCTGTTTTCACTTCAGGACTTTTCGTATTTCACTTCGAAGTCGAGAAAGTCAACATCAGTATAGAGAAGGCACTTGGTAAATCATTTTCACTCTGCAGATGTTTCTCGTGGCCCTGATTTCTCTGCAGCCCATCCTACTGCTCATCTGGTCCATGTCGAATGAGGACCAGCCCCAGAATTCTGCAAGCAGGCTGCGCCATATGGCTTCATCCATCCCTCCCATATGCAAAGAGATGCTGTCCCTGGCAGGTGTCTGAGTCAGGCCCTCAGTAACACTCTGGTGCAGGATTTCCGAGAAAAGGGGAGATATTGGGTGCATCTGTGGGCGATGTGAAATGCAGGTGAGGGCAGCCACGACCAGCACAGCCCTGCCCTCGGACGTGACTTGGTGTGTGCGAGAGTGAAGCAGGCAGAGGCCTCCCACCCAAATACCTGACTTCAGGAACGCTTCGCTGCCCATTAGTCCCATTTGCGGGGCCACCGTGCACCACCACGAGCCCTGCCAACCGCACCACAGCTGAGGCCTCACGCTGCTGCTCAGAGCGTGAAGTAGGCATCTGACTTGAAGAAGCACGTGCATCCATCCACAGTTAACGCCCTGGACACTCAGGCCAGAAAAACCATGCTGTGAGAGTCTGCACAACGTTGAAGGGAAAACATGTCCCCACAGTTACCAGAGATGACACAGAATGCCAGATTAGGAGTCAGAAACATTTAGACTTGGCACATGGGTCAGAATTCCTAGCGGAATTAAGACCTGTACCAGAGACTGCTGAGAAAAAAAGAGTCAATTCAAGCCAATTTGGAGTAATTAACACTGGCATTCCTACACTCGAAAGATGATCAGGAAATTCTGGTTAGAGATGCACCGTCTTCTGGTTTCACATGCTTTACACAGTATTTCCAGCTCGTGTGGGAGCAGATAGAGGAACGCAGCCTGCTTGACGCGTCTGGTCTTCATTAAACCCTTCTGCCCTTTGCTTTGGAAAACACACTTTGCATTTAGTTCCTTGGATAACTAGGGGCCATAGGACACCACATTAATTTCAGAGTCGTATTATTGATGCATTATTTCAGAACCACATCTGTGGACAGATTTGTTTACACTGCGGAGCACGCCCAGGCCTGTTCTGCCTGGTTCCTTTACAGCCTGTGGAGTCAGAGACGCCTTCTCTCAATGTGCATAAGCTGAAAAAAATCAATCATCCCCTTTCTCAAAAGGAAAGTGTTAGCAGTTCTCTACTGTGGAAAAAAATCACGGAGCAATATATTTTTTCAAGATGTAAAAAGATCACTTGGAAGAGTAAATGTGAAGTGATAGCCAAGACCCTTTTGAGGAAGGAGCGCTGTAAGGAGGGCTCGCTCTGCCGTGACTCAGACAGCAGCCGTGCGCTGCAGGCAGCCCGACGTGGCTGCGGACACCGGCCGGACACCCTGCCAGCGAGACACAGAGCGGCCGGCGCCCAGTGTGCCCGGTGGAAGCGGGGCCGGTGTTTCAGATCAGAGCAGCGCTCGACAAGCACCAAGCAGCAGCGGATAGACATGTAGAAAATTAACATTTCAAAGTCTCTCCTCGCATAGCGGCAACTGTGTTTTCCTGGGAGGTTAGACTGAGAGCTCCCCGAGGTTCTCCTGACACATTGCCTTTTAAACTTAGCTCGGCCCCCGTGGGTGAGGCAGACGGGGAAGTGCTGCAGGAGGCCTCCCGCACTCCACTAGGGCCGGCAAGTGCAAGCCATTCAGAGGAGAGAGCTTTCGGGAGACGGCGCAGGAGTCAAGTCCCTGTGCAACCTCTGGGGCCCGCTGAGCATCCTGCGTCCACGCAGTCCTTCCATCCACCCCGTCCTCCCCCATGGCCCCCACACAGGGTCCTCCTCCGCCTTCCCCGGCACCTCCTCACCCGCAGCCCCCACGCCACGCCCTCCCCTCGCTGCACGTCCATCCATTCTGGGAGCCGCTGACGCAGACGGGCTTGACGTGGAGCAAACCTAGGTCCAGCTAAACTTACAAAGCATCCGACGACAGAGGGGCAGTCTCTCTGACTTTGGGGTAGTCAAACGTTTCCTGCAGAGGACAAAACTCACAAATTATAAAAAGGTTGGACTGTATCAAAACTCAGCGTCTGACTAGTCTAGAGACGCTATCCACACACCATGGGAAACAGAGAAAGAAGATCCAGGGCCCGGGAGAAAACACTTGCCACGCAGTATTCGATGGAAGAGCTTACGCATAAGAGCCTCTCCCGTGAAAGCAGTGAGCACAACACAGCAGAGCTCTGACATGGGCAGCTGACGTCGGGCCAGCAGACCACGGCAAGCCTGCATCTGGCGCACAGGCCTTGCCGGACGCTGTGCTGCGCCCGTCACCATGGAAATGCAAACACAAGCAGGATGAGGCCCCCATGCCGGCAGAGGGGACAGCGGTCCGGCCGGATGAAACCGCCCTCTGGCAAGGATGCGGGGCACCTGGGCTCAGGTGCGGGGACGGCGTGCACGGGCATCGCGGAGACTCTGGCAGGATGGCGAGGGGCTCAGGGCCTCCCGCTGCCGGGATCACTAGACAGGAACGTAGAGATCACAGGAGGATGTGAAATGCAATCATCGTGGGCGTTTCCCTCCCACCACCACCTGGAAACAATGGACACGTCCATCTTCTGCGGAGAAACGTTTCCCTGCACCCGTCACGGAACACTGATCGGCAGTGAACGGACGCCCCGCCGCTGCGCATCTCAGCCACCAGGAGACTGCAGCGTGTCCCTGAGCGTCGGTTCAGAAAAGGCAGGTCTCCAGGGTCGCAAAGCAGACCCGCGGCAGCCGGCAGGGGCCCAGGCGGCCGAGAGAGACAAGGGACTGCACCCGGGGAGGAAAAGGCCCTTGCGGTCAGGAGACGTCCGCGGGCAGTGTGCAGTGATGACCGCGCCTTGTGGACACGTCAAGACCTTCACGTGGGTCAGCGCATGGGGTAAACCGTACCCGTAGGGAGCTGAGTTGTAAAACACAGCAGAGTGCAGGGCTTGGAGCCGTGCTGAGCTGCCGAGGAGGTCCCGTGCAGCAGGCTCCGGGGGGCACCGGAAGGCGGTGAAGAAAATCCACAAAAGCACTGCGTTCAGCTCACCAGGACGGGCAGAAGCACACGGCTGCCCCACGATGCGTTTGTGCCGGGGACACCGCCGATGGACCCAATACAGAGAGACGCTCCGTGAAAACACAAACAGCTTCATAAACTCATGGCGAGAATCTATTCAGGGGACAAAAATATTCATGAATATTGATTTCTTTCGCGCCCCAAATTAAATTCTGAAGCCAAAGGAAGCCACACAGCTCCTGGTCACTGAGCAACAGATTACACCGCAGACCCGTTACCGGCACGTTTCTCAGGTCAGGAACCAGCGGGACGGCTGACTCTGTGACGCTGGATTAGGGTCCCCCCAAAGTCTGCAGTCGGCGTATCGACCCGGCTGCTCCCCCTGCAGCCCCACGGGGGCTGGTGGGAGGATTGGCACACAGCTGCTCCCATGAAACGTGGTTCCTCCCAGTGGCCCCTGCCTGCACAGCCCTGCTCGTGACGTGATCGCCACCGGAGCGCAGCGAGTGCCCGTGCAAGACGGGCCTCGGACGGGAGCCCAGCTCTTCTACAGCCTCGCTCCCCTTGCGAGAAGTCAGCCCGTCAGGAAGCCCGGGCCAGGGGACCGTCCCACGCGGCCACGAGCACCAGGAGACGGGAGCCTCGGAATCAGCTCAGAAGCCGCTGTCAGAGACACCACTGAAACTAAAAGAGAAGACATCAACAGGGAGAAATGACTAGCAAGCAAAGAAACAGCATCCAGAACACATCACAAAGTCCAAAAAATGAAATAAGCAAATAGCCCGAATGAAGATCGCCCATTAGCTGAAGACTCCGATAGAGAGGGCAGACATTTATCTGGAAAGTGGCGTGACTCACTACTAACCAGAAACCATGTGAAATAAACACAGATATAACTGTATGTCTACTATATTAACACAAATAAAAACCAACAATACGCAGCAGGGATGAGGGACATAAAGTCTCCCAGACTCGCTTAGGAGAGTAGAATCACTTTGGAGAGCAGTCTGGTCATTTCTAGAAGAGCTGACAATGGGATAGCCTGTGGCCCAGCCACTGGACACGGACGCATCTTCTCGGAAACCCCTGCCCTCTGTCTCCAGTTAGTGTAGAATGTTCCCTGCAGCCATGTTTCTTCTTACACGTTCTAGAAAGATCTAAGTATGCATCAACAGAGAAAGGGATAAGCAATCCCTCCATATCATGAACATCAAATAGCCAGGGAAACAGGGAGACTATAAAACATGAGTTGTAAGGCATGGAGGGAGCGGCTTGGTTCCTGTAATGCCCTGGGTTTGTTAACTGTGAGTGTCCTGTCCTGGTGGCTGCTGGGGACGGAAAGCTCACAACAGAACACACATTGTGAACCGAGCTGTTGAGATGAGACTTCAAGGCCGTCAGACTCAGGAGAGCTGAGCAATCTCAACTCCCTATAGGGACTCAGAGAGGGGTCCGGTCTGGAGGGATCTGTTTCCAGACACTCGCTTTGCACCTGACATGGCTCTCCTCCGGCATCTGCGACCGTCTTGTGGCCAAATAGCTGCTTTTCATCCCGAGGCTGGGCCCCATGCACACCTTCACTCAGGCCGGGTGTCTGAACATCACTGACCATGCCCGGCGCCACTCATCTTTGATGCAAGTCAGTGTGCTCCTCCTGTTACTCTGTCTCAGCTCAGTTAATGATTCGACCGTCACAGAGCCGGGAAGGATGACGGGGACTGTCCCCTCCCCAGCACAAGCCAATGCGAGTACACCACACCCCAGTTCTAATGGGGTGCACGCCCTCGGCCTGCGAGCAGCTGCAGCACAAGGAGCCCCCTTCAAACTCAGCGGCTGAAAAGGGCGACCACCTGTCCTCCGGACCTGAGCTCAGCAGATGGGCCCTTGAAAGCCGTATGTCCAGAACCTGCTCTGCCCTCAGGGACGCCTGCTGTCTGTGCTGATGGCAGAGGGACTACGAATGGCCGGAGACACGGGAGGAGGCACCAGCCATCTCCTAGAACCTGCCCCAGTCACTCTGCTGGGCTCTCAGAGCCAGTCCAGTGCCAGCCCGGCGCCCAGGACGGCCCACGCCGTAACGTCTGCAGGTGTCCCGGCATCGCCAGCCTGCTCCACGCACCCTCTCCACCGAGCCTTCCCCGAGGAGCCCTTTCCGAGTGGGGAGCTGAAGGGCTCCCGGCTGTGGGCGTCACAGTGGTTGGTGTCACGTGTGGCTCAGAAGCCACCATCGCAAGGCACTTCCAGAGGAAAAGACGTGACAGCAGCCATCGTGCCTTTCCTTCTGCTCCACTTGAGCGAACAGATTTCCGCGGAGCTCGTTTGAATTCCTGGTGCTCTCAGCGAATGGTCGTGCCAAGACACGGAGAGCGGTGAGCCACGGGGCACCCGCCACGGGTCCCCGGCCTCGCCAGAGCAAGTCCAGGCACCCACTCCGAGAAGACCGCGCGCTGGGCCTGCTCCCGGCCCCAGGTCGCACGGGCACTTGGTGACTTAGTGCCGTTTTATGGCTGAGAAACCAGGGCACATGCGGTCAGTTTCCTGGTGAGAATGCCCACTCTTGAGTCAACACTGGGGTCTGGCTGTCAGGACTCTCCGCACGTCCAGCAGCTGTGACAGCAGCGGCGTCGCCATCCCTCCAGTGCCCAAGAGGACAGCGGTCAGTGAGGCAGCGCCGAGGACGAGCCCGGCAGAGGGGCGCCCTCTGCTGCCAGCCTGCCCCCGGGTCCCCACTTCCCAGAAGTTCATCTTCCCACATCCACGTCTCCACACTGTCTCGTGTCTCTTGCTGGGACAGGTGGGACCTGAAACAGATGGCTGGAGGGATGCGGGATGTCATCTGCTCTCAGGGAGGAAGTCTCACACGGTCCTACCCGGCAGCATTCAGCCCACAGCACAGAGCTACTCATCCCTGACACCGAATGAAGTGCATTCACAGTGACAGACAAAAGTGTCCCATGTGAGTGGACGGTGAGCGCAAGAAAAGACCGTACATTTTACTGCCTCTCTGTGTCGGGACCCTCACACCGTTCTTCCCAATGTTTACGGACACGGCTCTTGGTGTGGGGTGACTAACACACCTGATCAGGTCCACGTTCAGAGCAAGACACGAAGACGGGGGCGACGAGGGTGGGTGACGAGGGCCGTGCACGGGGACCCCCGAGAGACCGAGCAGGCGGAGAGGAGAGACAGGAGCAGTCCACACATGGGCCACAGAAGGAGACAGAATGGCAGCCAAGAGGGGCTGAGAAATAGCCCAGTTTCCCTAACTCCAGCAGATGCCGTCCACACGCTGCTCGAAGGTCAAATAATAGGTCACAGAAGGTCACTTGCCCAGAATTCCCCGGACATATCATTCAAGACTATCAGCTCTCCTGGGCTGAGACATCGAGAAAACTGTAATTCCTTCCCAAGCATCTTCCATAGTCACTCCCTTGATTTCTGTTCCATCAATGAATTAGAAATAAACACGCACATACAAAAACATATTCACACAGTGGCAGCTCACGAGGGACAGCAAAAGTGTGTGACCAGCACCAGCCCTCAAGTTTCTGCTCCACTGAGCATAGAGCCCGCAGCTTTGCAGCCATCTGGATGGGACTGGAAGGGTCATGCGAAGTGAAATAAGTCAGGAAGAAACACAGAGATACAAGATGGTTTCACCCATATGTAGAACAGAATGAAAGGAAACAAATAAAAAGATAAACCCCAGAAAAAACTGATAGGACACAGATTACGACGGTCAGGGGGCGGGAGGGGAGGGAAGGAGAGAGGACAGGTGGGGGTGAAGACACTGGACTCTGATGGACGGTGTAGGAGGAAATACAGATGGGATATATTGCCAATATTCAAACACGAATGCAGCATTGTGCTGAAAGATTTATAAATACCAATAATTTTTTAAATTCTATTTCAATGATTAGAATACCAGAATGGGTTACCATTTGCAAATCCTGCAGGATAGTTCTTCCTTGCATGCTTCTGTCTAGCCTGTCAGAGGACAGAATTCTCACATGACTTCGCATTGCCCTCAGAAAGTAGTGCTTTTCCTCCTACTAATTTGCGTTCCTCATATGTTTAGCTTATACAAGCATTGTCAAAGGACTGGAGACCAAAGAGAAATGGAACTTTTTTGCAGGGTAAGGAGAATTAGGCCCTGAATCTCACACACACTCTGTCCTAGCTCGTAAGACTCCAGTGCCCTCCTGGGAAAGCCAGGGTCAAAGCAAGGACTCAATTAGGTATCGAAGGCTCTTTCAGTCGCTGAACCCTGGGTGCTGGAGTCACGAAGCGTGAGTGGATTAAAAGGAAAGAAGCTGCTGAGGAAGCCGATCCTCTGACATTCCCGGTCCCCTGCTGGTCCTCAGCTGTCATATGGGGAGGGGACGGGGTGCGGTGCGGGCAGCAACACTTGACCCAGAGAGTTGACAACACAGTCTGCAGAGGTGAGTGAGGCCCCCACACAATGGGCCCGGGGACCAAGAGCACCCAGAAGTGGAAAGTGACCTCAGTCATCCACAGACAGACAGCCGCGAGCCCAGTATGCCACCAAGGCATAATCCTAGTAGAAATTCATGGCAAAGGGGACGTACACGCTGGGCACTGTCAGGGCAGAGACAGCCCATAAACACGGCCAAAACGTTCTTCTCGATTCACCACCAGTGTCCCGCTCGTCCTGCTGGACCTGTCTCCTCAGCGTCAGATCACCGCCCAGGCACCAGCCCGGCCCGGCGCGGGCAGGCCATCCTCTGTGGGAGCAGGCACCCTCCCTGCAAGTCTCGCCAAAAACCCTGCTAAGCTTCTCTGTCTTGTGTTAAAGTTCCTCAGGTTACGTTCGCGTTGGAAACTCTCCGTGGAGTTGCTGTATTTATGTGTTTTGACACTCAAAAATGATTTGACTAGCTCCAGAGCAGAAGTATAATTGGAACATCTGCCGCCGAAACCGCCAATCTGATAGAAGGCATGCCCACTGGTACTGCGAGAAGAAACCCCAGAATAAATACATCATGTTCTCTCGGCACACATTTGTACCACACGTTGAAAAATGAAAGGAACAGATTTCCTTTTGGAGCCCAGATAAATGTATCATTTCCCTGGAAAACAGGGCTCAGTCAATTTGTCAAAAGGATTTGGTTCAAAGTAAAAAGGTGGATTCTTTTTCCCCCACCACTGGATTTAAGATCGTTGGACTTCCTAGAGCAGAGAGGATTGAAAGAGCTTCTGTCTGTGTGTTGTCACTCTGAAAACAGAGACTCTAGGCACCTGCTTTTACATTGCTCCCCAAATGCTCCGGGAAGTTAGAAGAGGCTCAGTCTGCGTCTTCTTCCTCCGTCATAAATTTGCCGTGCCGCGATCAAAATGGAATGAACGGACACCAGCCGTCACATCCACCCAGCTCTCCCACGAGGGGAGTTATGCCATTCCACACGATTCCCCGTCCCAGGCAGCCTGTGAGCCCTTCCCGGGGGCTTCTTCGTCGAGCCCGCGAAGAGGAGCAGCAGGTTAGAGACGCCAGCCCAGGTGCCCGCCACTCTGGAGGCAGTAAAACTCCTTTTGGAGCATTTGCACAGCACCCTGGCTCTTGATTTCATTTTTGCTTTTTAAACTGGCATGAACGCACAAATGGAATAGTAAATTTTCAATATCCTTAAAAAAAAAAAACCCTCTTCTCCACTTCTGCACTGTCTCCAGGAAAGTCCTTCTCTCTTTCAAGAGAAAATTGGTTTCACAGATGTATCTGAAAAATTAAAGAAATTTTCGGTTCTCTGAAAAAAGGTTCCTCTGGTCTGTGAAGGAGAAACAACGACTGCTTGAAGAAGCTGATGGGTTTTTCAGTTCTCAAAGTCCTGTTAACGACTCCGCTGAGCGCTGGGCTACAATCAAGACCCCAGGTCTCTTCCTGTCATATGTCGTAGACACACGGTGCTCATAAAAAGCACTCTGCGTCTTTTCGGTGGAAGCTCAGGAGTCACTTGGGGCCCATAATGCATTTAAACACTCCCTTTATGTCCTAACATTTTGTTGTCATTTTCATTTTTATGTTGCTCCATAGGCTGATGCTTTTGCTCATTATTCTTGGCTTCCATGTTCAGATGTCTTGTTGGCGTCATGCGGTGCTCTTTACTGAACAGAAAGTGTCCGGGACACTGTACCACACTGAGGGGTCGCTTACACCGCCTTCTGGGTCTTCACTGTCAAGTAAGTCAGGTCCACAGGCACCAGCCTGACCCGCGCGGGCGCCAGTGCCCTCGGTTCCTCCCCAGTTCTTCAGAGACTGACCTGTCTGCCTGCTGTGACTTCCTTGGTCACTGCCGAGTGACTTTAAGGTTCATTTCCGTCTGCTTTCTCTCATTCCCGGGTGATTCTAAATTCTCCTTCACCCTCCTCGGCCTCCCCGTCTCTGCTCCTCCATTGCACATGTGAAGTGTGCTGTTTTTTCATGACTTCAGACAACCCTGACGAGCAAGTCACCTTCCTTCCTGCAGAGCTGGGGCTAACCCTCAGCAAGCGGGGAAAACCGCGACTATGCACGTCCAGGTCTTGTCCTGCCTCGGTTGACTGGGTTGCAACCACTGACAATTCACATGAAAAATGATGCAAATGGTAAATACGATTTTCAGATTCTTTTCCTAAAACGCTCTTAGAGAAGGCAGGGACTGAAACACACCTAGTATTACTCAGAACATCAAGAAAAGAAATGGGAAGGGACCGATTTCTGGCAACTGAAGCAAATTTCCTAAGCCCTTCCTAATCATCCCCCCATGGCTCTCGCCTGACATTCCCTGAGATGAGGTCCCGCATGAAAGTTAGACCCAAATTTCACCAGTGGTCGTTGCTGTTTTTAAGCAGGCAGACTCGTCCGACTTTAATAACGTGGTGATTTACATAATATGCGCAAAGCTCTCAGCTTAAAAGCATGTTTATGATTTTTCTCATCAGTTTAGGACTTCAAGGCCCAAAGACATCAGTCTTTCTTAATGCTTTTCTTAAAGCTCTTATTTCGTATTTTCATGTCTCTCTGAAAGCAGACTCTCCACCAACACTGTCTGTCTTCTGCTGGGCTTCCGGGGGTCTGTCGTCTCAGCCTTGAGAAGCAGAGCTGTGTACGCGCCCCGGAGTTTCCGTTTTCTCCATCTCAGCGCCTCCTGGGACGCGATCAGCCTGCTTCACCCCGGGGCCCCGCCTCAGGGAGCAGTGAGGAGCCAAGGAAAGTGTGGGACCCGGTCTGTCCCCAAGATGGTGGCTGACAACGGCCTCTTCCAGTGCCGCCTGGGCCCCTCTGAACTAGGGGGAAGCATGACTCTCCTCCCCCAGCACATAACACGCCACCCGTCCCCCAGAGTCCTGTAGGAAAAACAACAGGAGAACACACACCCAGGTCGGAGCAGGCTTCTTGAGGAGCCAGACAGGCGTGACGCTCGGTCTACCTGGTGAGGACGGAGGCTCCAGGGCCCCAGAGATGAGTGTTACCTTTTAAAAGATAGTTGTTGGTTGAATGAACTTGAATTTGCATGTCCTTGCTTCTCAGAGCACCTCAGAATTTGCATAAGATTTAACTTTAACACGTGTTTAAATTTTTATAAGTCTCCTTTGAAGATTGTTAGAAGTCACCTTGGGAGGACAATTGACTTAGTTCAATAACACAACTTGAATGAATCTTGTAAACTCAAGTGGAATATTGACCTTTGTAGCCAACAGAAACTTGAATAATTACTTCAATGTCATTTCATTAATTCTTGATACGGAGGAATTGGAAATTAAGACCAGACCCACACCACATAAATCGATTTCAGTTTGTATCATTTCATTCCCCAAATGCAACTCCCATCATTCTCAAATTAATTATTTCAGGGTCAAACCCATTCTGAAAGTTCTGAAATCAGGTCCCCTAGCTATTTCAGTCATAGCTGAAGCTGCTAGAAATATTCTGGGGTCTGAATATATTATCTAATACTGGAGATTTAGGGTCCAAAAAATCTTATCATTTTACAGAGGCATGATGTGCTTACATTAGAAAATTGTGAATTCAAAATGACTTTTGGTAATGCAAATTCAAGCATAAAACAAACTCAAGTCTATCATCCAGCACCCTAATGACACAAGTCATTAAAATTGTTAGTTTATGTCCCTGTCATCAAACTCTGGGGACAGTTCTGAGCAGCAGTATGGAAGTGACGCGCTTCTAAGAGGCAAGACACACAGCGTCTCTTCCTGCGCTGCCCCGGGCAGGGTCTGAGAGCCGGTGTTTTCACAGTTAGGGCTGTGTGATGCGAGAATCCGCAGCAGAGTAAACACGATCTGATAATGCCACAGAGTGTGGAGATTTCAGGCGTGGTCTCAGACGAGCTCGGAATTTTGCAGGCTCAGAGACTCTCCTCGACGGGTGCGTGCAGAAATCCCTCACCAGCAGTCCGGCCAGACCAAGAGCACACACAAGCTGGTTCCAGGCACGTCTTTAAGGAACGAAAATCGGAAAATGAAGCGGAATGGTTATTTCAGTATTTCAGTAGGACCTGATTTTCTCATAGGTCACAAGAATTACCGACTTGGAGGCAGTTTCTTTCTGAACAGGGAGGGGAAAGGCCTCCTCCTAGAACTGGTGGGGCAGATGTCAGCCCAAAGACAGTTCCAAGCTGACGGATGGCTCCAGTCGTCCTTCCTCTTTATTTTCTTCTTCAGCTCACCGCCACTTCTCTGTCACCTTGGTTATTAACAGAAAACAAATGGTGGCCAGGCAGACTGGGCCACACACAGAGGTCTGGGCTGAACCAGAGAGCCCCTCCCCGCCTGCCGAGGTGGTCAGTCGGAGCTCGGCCACCTCAGTGCTGACAGTGTCCACACCCGCCATCCCTGTGCCCTGCAGAGCCTGCTCCACACCGTCACCTATGAAGTGTCTGCTAAATACCATTTCTGAAGGCCGCCGTGACCCCAGGAAACCTGCCACACGGGAGCAGGTGGGTCACAGGTCAAGTCACGTTGGGTCCAGTTGTCGGAGCCCGGCAGGGAGGACACGTGACAGGCACTCACACACACGTCAGCACGGACGGCAGGAAGCACGTCTTTCTTCCCAGCAGGTGGAGAGCGAAGCAGGTGGGTGGTGGTGTGGCATGTGGGCGGGGCATGGAGGTTCTCTTACTCCCCAAACCTAACAGGAAGACCAGGTCCCTGAAATGGTCCATTTGTTTGGTTGATGAGCGTGAATGCCTTTTAAATGAATTTGATCTCGAGTGCAGTGTCAGGTTCACGGCAAAACTGAGTCAGAAATAGAGTTCCCATAAAATGTCTGCCTACACACACACACACACACACACACACACACACACACACACTCCCTCCCCACTGTCCCACCCGCACCCAGTGGTATATTTATTATACAGAACCAGTAATGGCAAGTCATTGTCACCCGAAGTCCGCAGTGCCCACGAGGGTCGACCTCGGTGGGGTGCGCATTCTGAGTCTGTGTAAAGGCGTCTGTCCACCACTAGTTTCCGCAAAGGCCGCTGTCCCGAAAGCCCTGTGCACTGCTGGCTGCCCTCTCCCTGGTCCCTACCCCCTGGAAACCGTTACCTTTCCAGATTGCCATGCAGCGAGAATCACACAGTTGTAGCCTTTTCAGGCAGCACTTTAATCCACTTAGTAACACACATTTGAAGTTCCTCCACGTCTTTGCATGACTTGATGGCTCGTTTCCTTTCAGCACGGATTAAAATTCCGTTGTCCAAGTGCCCCACAGTTATTTATCCATTCACCTGCTGAAGAACATCTTGATAGCTTCCAAGTATTTGGCACTAACGAGGAAAGGTGCAGTCAAAATCTGTGTGCGTGCGTTTTTTTTGTAGACAAAGCCTTGAGCTCACTTGGGAAGGTAACAAAGATCATGAGTGCTGGGCCACTTGGTGACAGCATGTCTAGGTGTATCAGAAGCTGTCAGCCTGCTTCCTACCGGCATTCCCACCGGGCGTCCCGTGTCCTCGACACCTGGTCTCTCCAGGGTCCTACGGGAATCTCCTGTCACGTCAGTCTGCGCATCCCTGCAGATTTACGATGGGAGCACCTCTTCGCGTGCTTACTTCCGTCTACGCCTCTCTTCAGACCTCTTGCCGTTTCTTAATTAGGACGTTGGCACGTGTTCGTGAGGGCTGGGTCTGCCGTTTTCTCGCCTGTGTCTGGCTTTGGCATTTGGAGAATTCTGGCCTCACAGAACCAGTCAGGGATTGTTTCCTGCGCTGCCATAAGCTAAAGTCTTTCTTCAGATCATTTCTCCTGAATATCTGTCTTCCAGGACATTTTGAGAAAAACCTTGGAGAATCTCTTCCAGCCAAGATGGAGCAAGGACCAGATATACTGGAACCACAAAAAACCCAGAATAAACATGTGAGACGACCATTTCGATCCCTGGAAACCAAGCAGCACCAGACAGTGAGTCTCAGAAGAAAGAAAATAGGATGAGGCCACAACTCCGGGCGACGGCCTCCCGAGCTTCCATGTGGCCACACGAGAGCAGGGCTCCCGGGCACCACAGTCGGGGCGTCTGTGTCCCCAAAACTCTGTTCGGAGCCGAAAGCCCGCAGTGGAGGCGTGAAGATGCAGGGCCTGTGGGAGTGATGCGGCCCTGAGACCAGAGCGCTCCCAACAGGACGGGCTCCGCCACCCACAGATAATGCGCCCCTAGGAGGCGACCTGTCTCAGCAAAATGTGATGAATGAAACAGGAGGGTCTAGAGAGGTGCTCGGCCTGGTCACCGCGTGCGGGTACAACGACAAGTCTGGCCCGGAAGAGCGCCCGCCAGCTGCACCCCGCACAGCAGGGGGATGGCGCAGGCGTTTAGGAGATGTGTGAGGACGGGGCCTGGGTAAGACAGCAGTGAAATTTAGTGAGCGTGAGGTCTTTGTTGATTGGAGGGAGGGAGGGAGGGAGAAAGGAAGATGGAAAGAAGGAAGAAGGAAGGAAGGGAGCGAGGAAGGAAGGGAGGAAGGGAGGAAGGAAGAAAGGAAGATGGAAAGAAGGAAGAAGGAAGGGAGGGAGGAAGGGAGGGTAGAAGGAAGGAAAGAAGATGGAAGGAAGGAAGAAAGAATGGAAGGGAAGAAGGAAGGAAGGGAGGGAGGAGAGTGGAAGGAAGGAAGGAAGGAAGGAAGGAAGGGAGGGAGGGAAGGAGGGAGGAAGAGCCCAGACCCATGCAGGTGCTCCCTGGACAAGCAGAGACGAGCTTGTCTTCCAGGCTGGAGTCTCCCATAGTCTCCTGCATCACCACGCCATCTGCCTCTGCCTTCCGGATACTTGTTAAAATACTTTGCTTTTTCACGAGCTTCTTCCCTCATCTCTCTGTGTGCCCCGCCCACTGTCGCTGCGGGGTCCTCACCCTGCCATCTGCAGGCGCGCGGCACGTGCCAGCCAGCGTGCTTGGCCCTGAGCAGACGCGCTGCGGCCCAGGCAGCGGGCCAGCCCGGCGTTCACCCACGGAAACGATGCTCGTTTCTGGGCAGCGGCCGTCCGTCCGAAGCACCCCAGTGCGTGTTTTGTCCTCGGACTTGGGTTTGTCAATCGCCATGGACGTTACTGCTCAGATTAAGCAGGAACTTTTGCAAGTGGAATATTTTATCTCCATGCATCATGCTGGCTTCTCCTCCTTGGTTGAAACCAGAAGAGCAGGCTGCCAGCCCCTGGCGGTCTGGTGTCCCTGCTCATCCGGGGCGCCCCCCCCCCCTCTGCCCCAGCGAGCCCGAGTGGGCCCGGGGCCATGCTAGGGACCCTGTGGAATGGGAGAGCAAGGAGGCAGCCAAAAGGACGAGACGCAGCTGGAAGCCACCAACAAAGCCGAAGCAATAAAAGCAGGAGAATGACTGATGTTCGCTGTCTGGTCACTCAACACCGTGGAAGCTCCACGGTGCCTTCTCCTGCATAGCAGCCTTCAGCCTTCCCTGCACCGAGGAGATGCCTTGTCCCGTAGGATCGATGTCAAAGAGAGCAGCTTCATCGGCAGAACCTAAAATCTTACTGTAGGAGGACGAGCGCAGCTCCCGGCCACAAGGCGGTCCTGACCTGATGGTTTGCGGGCCCTGTAACGTGGCCTGGACACACAGTTTGAGGACGCCCGTCCAGCCCAGCTGCAAACATGGCATCTCCTCTGCGCCCAAGAGTCAGGGTCCCTGCGGTCGGCGGCTCTGTGGGTCAGCCCCTCACCACTCTGGGACATCGCCCCTCCGGAGTCGGCGTCTCCGCAACAGCAGAGCCATGCTGGCCGCCACCAGGCACGTCCCACAGGTCCCGGTGAAGGGGGCACCGTGAGCCTCCGTACAGGACAGCGGACGCCTCCCGGGAGAACCGTCACCTCACGCTTCGGAAGCCGCAGCCGGCTCCCAGCACCCGTCCGCCACCCAGTGTCCTGCAGTGTCATGAGGCCCCTCCCACACGCTCATGGGACACAGGCGCAGACTGGACAAGGAGAGGACACATTTCCTCCACAATTTCAGAGCCCCCACTTTCATGAGGGAAGGAAGGACACCCTCCCGGGCTCTGACATGCCGTGGGCCTGACACAGCACCATCTGGTGCAGAGGAAGGATTGTGGGCGGGGGCTTATCGTTTGACCGAGGGGCAGACGCACCTGCTGAACTGACTGCTTCCCCATCACTGAACCCACGTGTCTCAGAGTCCTCCACGAAAAAACTCGCTTCTCACAACCAAAATAACCGTCGCGAAGACACGTCTGTCCGCACGTGTGTTCTCTCCGGGAGGAGCCTATTCTCAGGCTGTCTGCCAGGACGTGCCTGTCACCCAGGCCACCACCCCTCCAGCAGGGACAGAGCCTCCAGGAGCCGCTGGGGCCGAGCAGGCGCGGGACAGTCTGGACAGCTGCTGCCAACGCGCCGAGGGCCAGCCCTGCAGCCAGGCGTGTCCCAGCGTCCCCGCCGGCCCTGGCACCTGTGTGTCTGCTTCACCATTCTCCTCCACGTCACGTCTCCCATCCCGTCCAGGCCCCTGTCGCTCAGAGAACGTTCAGGGTGTGGGGCCTCCTGACGCAGGGCCAGTCGCCCCTCCTCCCGGGGAGCTGGACAGGGCACAAGGCCGAGACCCAGATGGTCAGCACACACATGTCCGAGACTCCAGAACCAAAGACCCAGAAAGGCCAAAGTTAAAGAAAGCGAGTTTCTCACGGCCGCCAGCCAAGGGAAGGAAGGGGGCGCGGGGCAGAAAATGGCGAGAGGGGAAACCTCGAGAGCCTCCCGCAACCCCAGCAGCGGCATTTGGACGTGCCCTAGAGGCACCGGGTCCCACAGCCCCCCGCCGACCGCCACGCTCCTCCGGGGCAGCGACATTCCAACAGATGCCCATCCTCACTGGCCCAGCGCCCACCGGGAATTTCAGCCCCGTCAGCGCGTGTCCACGAACGCTCCAGGTGTGGAGGCCACCAAGCTGCCCCTCGGACGTGGCCCGCCCCAGGCTCCTGGCTCGGATCACTCTGGTGACGCCCGCCTCCAAGGCTCCTTCAGCAGTGTCCCTCCCAGCACAGCTACCCCAGAAGAGCCCAGCCCTCCGTCCTGTTTGCTTTCTGAGCCGCAAATACAAGTCGTCCAGGAATCAAGACTATTTAGGGCGGGGCCGCTTGTGAGGTTCTTTCAATTGAGTCTTGTTTACATTTTCTGATTCAGTCATGGGTTCAAAGCCAGCTCCTCTGCCAGGACACTGCACAGGCCTCATCTCCATGCTCTGCCTGTGTTCTCAGGCCCAGTCCTGACAGCTCACATTTTGTAGATGATCAGCAGAAAGGCTGGGGCCCTGTTTCCAGCACAGCCTCCTCTCCCTGCCTTGAGGCCCCCCCGTCCCCAGCGTCAGCCACGGCGTCCATAGCCCACATCCGGCGGACAGCCAGCCACACCTGTGTCCTGGGCTCCAGACTCGGGATCTCCACTCTGTGTTTTACAGGCATTTCAAATCCAGCAAGATCAAAGCCATGTGTATGTGAGCGTGTGCGTGACTGTTCATATGCGAATGTGCATGAGATGAGTGTGTGCATGCAGTGTGGGGGTGCGTGAATGTATGTACACGTGAGTGTGCACATATGGGTGTGCATTATATGAGTTGTGCAAAACTGCATGGGGAAATTCATGTGAGTGTGTGGGCATATAACTTTACTTGTGTGAGTGTGCATAGGTGAGTGTGTGCATGTGTGATGTGTGCATGAGTGAGTGTGTGCATGTGTGGGGTGAGAGTTTGCATGTGTGTGAGTGTGCATGGGTGAGCGTGTGCATGTATGTTGGTGAAAGTGTGTGCATGTGAGTGTGCATGAGTGAATGCATACATGTGCGTGTGCACGAGTAAGTGTGTACATATATGTGGAGGTGAGCATGAGTGTGCATGTGTGTGAGTGTGCATGAATGAGCATTGCATTGGGTGAGTGTGCACAAGTAAGTGTATGCATATGTGTGCATGAGTAAGCGTGTGGGGGTGAGCGTGTGCATGTGGGTGAGTGTGCATGGGTGTGCGTGTGTGTGAGTGTGCATGGGTGAGCTTGTGCATTGTCTGAGTGTGCATGCATTGTGTAAGTGAGCATGTTTGCGCAGGGGATGAGTGTGAGCTCTTCCCGCTCTTCCCGGCTCAGAGTCAGCCCAGGGCACCCCATGTCGGGTGAGCCGTGGCACATGAGCCCTTCCGATGTGACTCCTCTCTTCTCTCGGGACTTTCCACTGGAGAGCGCACCTGGTGTGAACACTGAAGGGAAAGCAGAGCTTGGCAAAGGGGCAGCCTGGGAAGCATTCTTGTTAAAATCTGCAGGTCAAAGGGCAGCCTTAGATGTAGTCGATTCTCACGCTCACGTTTCAGTCCTGCAGCCACTCAGGTTCTTTAAGGCACCTGCTGGGGACCCAGTTAGCACTGTGTGACACTAACGAATGGACCAGATGCTCCACATCACTTTCTATCTACTTGTGACGGGATTGGATGAGCCAGTGAAAGGTACCCTAATGCAAGAAAGATCCACCAACGCCCCGTAAGCCCACATCTGCGCTCTGAGCTCCGTCCCGCTCCACTGCAAGTCCGCCCCCAGCTCCCCCGCTGCAGACAGCGCACCCGACCAGCACCCCAGTCATGTGCTGGAGTGTGTGGCAGGCCTACTTAGGTGGGCCCGACAGTAGACAATTTCTGAGATGAGTGAAATTTCGCAAGAGAGACGCACACAGAAGAAAACGCTGCCTGATCGAATGAAACACGTGATCTTTGGGGAAAGGGAGGATGAGAGTTGAAATGTATGCATGGACCAGCTGGCATTACCGTTGCTCTTGGAAGGCGGGCAGAGCATTTGAGGGATGGCCCCCCTCCTTCTGCTCCGGGGCTCCCGCCCATCTGCTGTGGCCTTTTCACATGGAGAGGCCTGCTGAATGCGACACTGGAAAATGGGGCGTAGACCCTGCCCTGACACGTCACCTGCCCATCGGAAGCTCAGTCCTGCTCCAGCTGGGGAGGCTCACCCCACAGAACCAGCCAGCCAGCCCCCTGGGCCTGTGAATGAGACGCCAGACCCAGCACCTCCACAGGTGGGCACACGAGGGCCAGCAGAGGCACCGGCCCACCGAGCATGGACCCGGGAACCAAGTAAATGGCATCTGCCTAAAGCCACTCAATGTGGGGCTGCTTGGTTTTGAAAATAATTGGTTCCAAAAGAAGCCAATACAGACGGGAGCTGGCTTTGCTGAGAAAATTAGCTGAAAGCCAGTAGGATTGGGGACATTCCATGAATGGAAGTGCTTTGGTGGAGAGTCAAAGACAGAGGTAATTGTGAAACCACAAGCTTTTCTCTGTTGCTGAAAGACCTGTAGAAAACGTGGGTGAGGGAAATGGAAGTCGTTCTTACCTGTTTCTATGGAAGCAGAGGCTCCAGTGATATCTTCACGAGGAGGAACAATAGATGGGTGAGTAGATATGGACACAGATCTGGGTGCAGGTCTGGGTGTGGGTGATAGGTGTAGTGTGACACAGGTATGGTGTGACACAGGTGTGGGTGTGACACAGGTATGGCTGTGACACAGGTGTGGGTGTGACACAGGTATGGGTGTGACACAGGTGTGGATGTGACACAGGTGTGGTGTGATACAGGTGTGGGTGGGACACAGGTATGATGTCACACAAGTATGATGTCACACAGGTGTGGGTATGACACATTTGTGGTGTGACACAGGTATGGTGTGATACAGGTGTGGGTGGGACACAGGTATGATGTCACACAGGTGTAGGTGTGACACAGGTGTGGGTGTGACACAGGTATGGTGTGACACAGGTATAGGTGTGACACAATGTAGGTGTGACACAGGTGTGGTGTGACACAGGTGTGGTGTGACACAGGTATGGTGAGAAGCAGGTGTGGTGGGACACAGGTATGGTGAGAAGCAGGTGTGGTGTGATACAGGTGTGGGTGGATACAGGTGTGGGCGCAGACATGCTGTGGATACAGATGTGGACTCAGCTGCGACTATGACACAGGGTAGGTCTGTGGGGACACGGTATGGATATAGAGATGGACATGGACAAGGTGTGACCCTGAGACAGAGGGTCTGCATATGCGTCAGGTGTGCCCAGGACGCCCCTTCGGAGACAGTTCCAGTCTTGGGGGCAGAGTCACTCCACTTCTGCCTGCCAGAGCCGGGGGTCCTGGAAGGCAGTCCACGCTCGGTCCAGGTGGCTCCCGGCACTGGCAGCGGTGGGCTCTTCTGACGAGGGTCTCGGGTGTCGCCGTTGGACGGGACTAGCAGAGGCGGAAGGGAGCACGGAGCAGAGAGTGGGCTGAGCCCTGAGCCTCAGGACGAGCCAAGTCCACGGAGTGGTGCGGGGTCCGGCCGAAGAGCTTCCTGAGCCCATAAAACATAAGGGAGCAGTAAGAGAGGGCGCAGGAGTCTGCTCAGAGGCAGAGGGCAAGGCTGGGCCAGCTGGGTCCCAAGACAGAGGCCAGACGTCCCCATGCACAGGGCGTTAGAGGGGTGTCTCTGCTCCCGGGATCACAGCAACTCCGAGTAGGCAATTTTAGACCCTTTCTCCCACCTCCCCGTCACTAGTAACTTTGGGCACAGTATAAGTGCCCTTCTAACTGACCCTCGTTTGAACGCATCTCGTGGTCGTTGGGAAACGTACTGTAGAACAAATTCCCCGATGCTGCAGGTGCTGGAGCACAGGAGAGAGGTCGGAGCGCCCAGGCCCTGCGTCCTGTTCCCAGAGGTCACGCCCACCCCCGGCTCTGGGGTCAGGCTCAGCCCTCCCGTCACGGTGTCTCAGGGCCCCCTCAGCCTCACACCAGGGCCTGCACCCAGGCGGCTCCATGGCCTGATCCGCGCCGGCGCTCGGGCCGCACCTCAGGTCCAACTGTCCAGAGCAGCAACTCCTTCCGAAAGCACGTGAGTTTGGTGAGGCGCCTTATGGAGGTGCTTTACAGACACGAGCTCGTCCTTTGAAGCTGGAGGCACCGATGACCCCTAAGTGGGTCCCCAAAGCTGTTTGTGCAGATTTGGGGAGTTGTGTGCCTGGGACCTGCCTCCCGGGGCTGAAGGATGGATGCTCTCAGCCGTCAGTAAGTGCTAACAGCCCTTCCTGCAAGGAGAGAGGAGCAGTTTCTTCCACCAGCATAAGCAAAGTCGGCCTTCTGGCACCAAACGAGGCATTGTCATAAAGCGAAGCATAAAAAGTGACGTGTTCCCATGCTTCTCTTCAATCAAGTTTTCACTTCTTCTCAGATTTAAAGGAGAGGATTTCATCTCTCGGGATGCTGCTGTCTGTGCATGCGCACTTAGAAAATAAATACAGGCAATGGCTCCTACTCAAAACTCCAGAGATCGTTTAACCACACACGCACGAGGCCGACATGGGGACACGGTCTCCAGGGTCAGCCTCAGCCTCAGAACCAAGGTCACATTCTTCTCAAGGCGCCCCCGACAATGCCTGGGTGGGGGGCGATGGCCTGGGCATCTGGCCAACGGGGCCTCCCCAGGCATCCACTTCAGGCCTGTGATCTGATGACTCTCCTGTCATTGCTGCCTGCTTTTCCATCCAGAGGCTGAGACCCAAATAAGCCGTGGGCCCTGCTAACTCCAGCCCAGAGCGAACACCTGGAGAAGCAAGCCGCCGGCCGCAGGCAGCACACCAGGCCCAAAATGCCCCACGCTGGGGTCTCCCGTGTTCAGCTGAGAAGCGCTGGGGTCACAGCTGGAGACAGAGACCCGTCGCTACGCAGAGTCACGAGCCCGGGCCAGCCGTGCCGGCCGGTCTGACGCCACATGAGCACCGTGCGCCACCAGCGGCTAAAAGCAGCTGCTCCGCGGGGCCTTTCTCTTCCCCTGAACCGAATGATCCAACAGAAGTTTAAACACAAGGCAACACAGCCCCAAAGAGAAAGAAACCTGAGTCCAGCCCGGAAAAGAGGGCACCTCGGCCCTGCCAGGGATTAAGTCAGACGCGGTTATTGAGAGCAGCGCAGTCTACACGTTGTGATTTGCTTTCCTTCTCTCCTGGGCCTCTTCACACCTTGGCCAGGAAAAGGCCAAAAAAAGAAGAAGAATTCAACAATTTATGGAGCACACAGGGCTGGCAGGTATGATTTACCAGTGGCGCACAGCCTCCAGACTCGAGGAAACTGGCTTCTCTTACACAAAGAGGAGCTCACATTGCCAAAGAAATTAAATGTGAAGCTACGAGGCTGCTCGTGTAAAGCGTCCACCGATGATGCTAAGCTCCTTAAGTGGTAAATCCCTACCCTCTGAGAACCTGGGTGCAGGGATTATGCCCAGGAGACCTCTTTTGGAAAAGTTCTTTGGAATCAGACAATCAGTTCTTTCCTTCCATCCAAACGTTTTGCTTTCAAACCTCATACCGAGATTAAAATTTCAAACAAAATTGAGACAAAGACTTCCTACTGTTACAGTAATCACTAAGAAGGGACGATACTTAAGAAATTGGATCCGGGCGTTGCATGATTTACGACCGTACTTGGTAACTGTAAGACGTTTTTAAAGCCCTGAAACAAATGGTCCTCTGTGCATCAGTGGAGTCAGCCGGTGCAGAATCTGGGGAAAGAAGCTGAAGTCAGGTAGACCGCAGCATTTACGCCGAAGCTCGAGTGCCAGAGCCATCACTTGGAGGCGCACCCCAAACTCGGTCAGAATCATGACCGGCCTCCTCCTTCCACCCTCTGCTCGCTGCCTGACTCCAGCGCCACAGCCTTATCTGAAGCCGGGCGCGCGTCTGCTGCTGTCTAACACGGGGCCCCATTACTGGGGCATCTCGAGGAGGGACCACAGAGCTTGGCTGGAGGGCGTGGCCAGGGGCTCTCGGGAGGGTCTCTCCCCAAGTTTTCTGGGCCTCCCTGGGGCTCAGGGGCCACTTCAGGGGGCTCATTAACAGGACTCTCAGTGAGAGACTGCAGATTCTGTGGCTTCTCAAAAAGAGGCCTCAGTTCCTCCCCTTCCTGAGTGACCTCACGACCTGACAGCTGTAACTCCCAGAGGGGCAGTGCAGGGAAAGGGGGGCCGGAAAGCATTTGCTTGCAGTCGTGAAGGCACACACCGCCAATGCTGCTGCTGTAGACACTCGCTGAAGCGAGTCGCTTGGCCTGGACCGTGTACACACCATCAACACCACTATCCAATACCCACTGAAGTGAGTTGCTAGACCCAGTGAGTCCTTTTTTAGGGGGCGGGTGGAAAGAGGATAGAGGGGAATTAAGCTTTACCTCTTGAAGAGAGACACATTGCCAAGTAATTTGTGAACATAAACTTAAAACCACTCCAAGAAAGTATTAGTTTTAAAGCAGCACCTTATAAATCACTATTTAGGGATTTTGTTCACGTCTTAACCAGGGTCAGGACCAGCTGTTGGGATAAAGACAGAGCCCTCTCCGGCCAGCAGCGAGGTCCACCGCCCTTACAGGAAAGCATGGTAAGACGCTACCATGCCCCCAGGCAGCATGGCTGCAGTTTTTCAGGAAAATGTTGACAACACCAAGTTTTCAAGGAGGCAGCGCAGTGACGCTGCTCAGATGGATGATGGGAACGCAATCTAGAGAGTGAGCTGTGCACCAGACCGACCGTCCCTCACAGGGGCGACTCACCAGGACGCAGCCACGTGCAGCAGGTCACCCCAGGGAAATGACAACAAGCATGAGCATGTGTGGCTCTGAGTCAGGCCCTGCTGGGTGCACCTGCGGTACAGGAGATGCACATAAAGAAAGGGTTCGCGTGATTCTGGAGGCTAGCAAGTCCTCAGTCTGCCATGCACTCCAGCTCAGGTCCAGAGGCCACCCGACCAGGACCAGGAAGGCTGGGGCAGGGAGGGCGCCTCCTCCCCTGCGGGTTTGCTGGGACAAGGCCAGCCCGTCTCCTAGGGAGCTGATCTCCTCAAAGCCACCGATTTGAAATGTTAATCTGCCCTGAAAGGCCCTCCAGAACTCCCAGAATAGTGTCCCACAGACATCGGGGCCCCCACCCCAGGGGCCCCCACCCCAGCGGCCCAGTCAAGTGGAGAATGAGCATCACCAGGTATTTACAACTTTGTTCATAGCCTCCAGCCTCTGGAAACAGCTCAGATACCCTGAACAGAGAAATACACAAATGCTCTTTAGCAATGTAAGTGGTAAACGCAACCCGTGAATGAATCACAGGCTGTGCTGGTGAGACAGACCACTCTCTGCATCCTGGGTGGTATTTCTGTGACCACAGGAACAAACAGGAGACCAGGAGGGTGGACGACGACAAAGGGGAGCCCTACCTTTGGGAAGGGATGCACTCTCCTGTGTTGAAGATGAAGATGGGTGTTTGTCAAAACCCTCAGAGGGCCCACCCACTGGGAAGAGTGAATGTTACTGCCTGGAAATCACAGCTAAAGCAAATGAAGACCATCTACTCGTTTTATCCTTATACATAGGGACTGACATCACGGACACCCTAAGACCTGCACCCAGAGGTGTGTGAATGACTGACACTAACCATCAGCCAATTCCGACCCCCTTCTCCTTGGGGCAGGGACAGCACGGCTTAGACAATTCAGGGCGGTATGAAACATGAGAGTAGAAAATTAACTGGCAAAACCTGACACTTCTAAGAGCAAAGAGCAAGGACCCCACCTTAGCAACCTGAGTCTAGGACACACCCCCAGATACTGCACCTCCTTTTACTCCAGGTGACCTGGACACGTCACAGTCACAAGGGAAGAAGCCCCCACCCTCCTGCATATTCAGGAATCCCTCTGGCCTGAGCGACAGGCCGGCAGCAAAGCCGTACACACGTGTGCCTTCCCTGGATGGAACTTTCCAGCCCGCAGGCCGCTTCAACTCACTTTTCTGCTTTCAGTAAACTTGCTGTGTGACACTGACCACACAGCTCTCTCCACGAATCCTTCCTGGACGGACCCAGCATCTCGTCCACGTGTCCCGCTCACCGTCCCCGCGTCCCTCGCCTCTGATCTCGCCCACTGGCCTCCTCCCGGCCATGGCGGCGGGACCCCCCTCAGAGTCCCGGGAAGCATCAGGGAGCATCCGTCAGACCTCTGCGTGGCTTTATGCAAAACCCTACCCTGTCAGCTCTGTCCGCACTCCACCAGCAGAAATGAAAGCGTACGCGCCGCAGCGCCCGAGGACTCAGACTCGCCCTTCTCCACTCGGAGAGCCGGGAGAGCCGCCCCAACATGGCCGCTCCTGGCTCCTGAAAATTCACCACAGCTGTTGAGGGAAAGCAGCCCAGCTCCACAGGAAAGCCACAAATTGGCAACCTAAAAAGAGCAGTATGTCTCCCCGAACAAATTTTAATCACGATCCGTCAAGAACTCAAGGCCAAAGCTAACATACCATCCATTCTCAGCTAAAACCTCCTTGCGACCTACTTACACCGCCCTGGCGTCTTCCAGAGGCGGTGGCCTCACTTGTCCCTAATAAACCGATCAAGCACCAAGCCCTTCACAGCAGGGAGAGAATCTCATCATCTCTATCTCCAAATGGCAATGGAAAGAGAAAACTGGATCCACGCAAGTCGCTGGTAAGCGATTCTACATCAGCAAAGGGGAATGGAGTTGCCAACACTTGCTTTAGCCCAAGACAGAGGACTGGAAACTTGGACGTAGCTGCTGGTGTGAAATCAAGGATGACAGCTCGTCCGGCATGACAGCCTTCTCCTCGCCAGCTTCCTGATCAAGACTGCAAGCGAAAGCGAGGTATCAGATTTCCTTGTCAACCCATCTCAAGAAATTCCTCCAAGACTAAGGACCTGCCATAGTGGGGTTTCAGGTCCTCTCCAGGTTCCCTGCCCCTCGTCATGCTGTCTCTCCTAACGTTTCCCTGGGGTTTGGCACAGATCATTCAGAAATGTGTTTCTGATCTTTTTTTTCTAGAAGTCATATCTAGGTAGTGACTTGCTGCCTCTTGGTTGAGCTATTTCGTAAAATGTCTTCATTCAGTCACCATTCTCCACGTTTTTTCTAGACAAGCTGCTCAACGAAAGAATATAGAGATGAAAGGAAGAGGAAGAGTAGAAAAAAAATGGGCCTTCACCTGGTTCTAGGACATTTTCTGTCTCTAAAAAGAGGACTCCTTTGGATATGAGCGTGAGTGAGGCATACGTTTGTAGGGTGCTGACCTGAGATTTGGAGGTTCTTCGTTTCCTTGTTGGCTCAGCATCACCATGGATTGAAAGTTAGAATGTAAAAGAAGGTGTCACCCAACTTTAACACGAAACAGGCACAAATCCATTATACAGGAAACAAGCACCCCACAGTTTGCCCAGATTTTACCATTTTATCGCCATTAGCATGAGTTGCGGGGATGCGACCAGCAGCCTCCATCGGGAAGGCTGGTGGAAAAGAAACGCAATGGGCATCAGGTTCATGGCGGGTCACTCAGAACCAAGCGTGGGGGGTCACGGAAGCGCATGGTGGGAGATGGGGGTTCTGCGGGCGGCTGGGGGCCGGGGGCGGCCTCCCCAGGCTGCTGGAGCCGCCCCGCCCCGAGAAGGCCCGCGGCACCCCTCCCAGAACAGGGCCTCACTCTGGCGCTAAACCCGGAGCACGAGCTTCCCGGTAAGTCACCTCCTCAGCCCGCCACCCTCCTCATGCAGGAGTGTGTGCACTATCATGGGCTTTAGTCCAAAGGCCGGAGCAAACCCACATGTCACAGCCTCAGAGGCGGGTCTCCAAGCACCAGTGCGCAGCTGCCCTGAGGGCCCGGAAGAGGAGGCCCAGGAGAGAGCGAAACAGAGCAGGGATGCCCTCGGGTGAAATCACCTGTCCAGCAGGAATTCCACGGTGCTGGTTGACCGGCAGGCGGTAACGAGCGTAGATTTGTGTAGACACTGACGGCGGTGAAAACGGATAAACCGGAACAGCGAACGAGATGGCATCTCGGTTGTGGATGAACCATCCGTGGATCCGCTCGCGAGACCACTAACCACCTAGAAGACCAGGAAAGGGGGCAGACGCTGGGGTGCAATAACCCAGAGGGACAGGCACAGCAGTCCGCGTGGTAAAGCGTGGCGGCTCTGACCTGGCGACACCGGTGCTCCTCGACGTCAGGCCCCACACAAGACCAAGTGACCTGGACAGGAGCCACCGAGAACAGTCGGGAACACGGTGTGAGGCTGACAGTCCCCTGCCCCACAGGGACCACGAGACCGCACTGGCAGGGTGTCCACACCGAGCGCCCCGCCCCAGGTGGAGACGCACGCACCAAGGTCGCCGGAGGTCGCAGGAGACACAGAGGAGACCCGTGTGCTCCGAAGCGCTGACGGTCCGTGTGCCGAGCTGCTCACCTCGGGAGGATGTCAGGAAAGGCTGCGGCTTCGATGGCACTTGGAGCGGGCTGTGAGGCGGGGCTGGAGGACCACGTTTCTCGTTGGACTGGGTGGGTTGGCGTTTACGGCGGCGCTTAGAGACGCAGCCCGGCCTTTGGCATCTCTGTTCCACACAGGAGCAGAGGGACCAGGCGTCCACTCAAAGAGGAAGGGGAAGCTGGAGGCGCGCACGCAGCCAGCAAAACACGCACCTGTCCCTCTGAGCCACAGCGGAGTGGGCCAAAGGCCACAGGAAGCAGAGATCTACAGGAAACCCAGAGCAACATCAGCCTAAGAAATAATAAGATTTTTTAAAATAAATTATTTCTAAAAGCAAGTGGACCCAGGACAGTTGGGTGGCATTGCTGGGGCCACAGTGGGAGCGGAGAACGAAGGGCTCCGGCGCCGGGAAGGGCCGGCCGCACGGGCACAGGTGGGGAGGCCCTCGCCGCTCAACGCCAGGACCGCCCAGAGCCCGGCCACGGGGCCAGCGCACAGCAGGCCAGGAGCTCTCGGGCGGAATTTTAAGAAAGCAAGGGGATCATTCGGACGCTCAGATGCCGAAACTAGAAGACAACATACATTGAAACTTAGCAAGAACAGTGTTTTCATAGCTCTTGCAAAGCTCCTCGGGCTTAGAGAGCGATCGTAGCTGGGAGGTAAGCGAGCACCCAGCCTGACCCTCGACGGGAGGAGAAAGTTGTGGCAGACGTAGAAAGATGTCAGCTTTGGAAGCCAGGAAAACGATGGCACTTCTCATTTATCATGAATTTCCAAACCCAGAACACTTCATTCCGAAGGTCAGTCTCCATATCAAAAATGAACTTGGAGGACTGAAAACAAAGAAACCGCCAATGATTTCAAACCTGCGGAGCACGCTGCAGCCTCATGCTGACAGGAGTGTGCTCACGTCCCTGCAGGTGCCAGGCCTGGCTCTGCGCCCTGCACCCAGCCATGTCGACGGGGACTTGTAAGCGCTGGCGAGGAAACTGAGGCGCACAGGGCTCCAGAGGCAGACGCAGTGTCACAAGATCTTTCCTGCAGAGAAGAAGAAAATAAAGGTGCTTTGGGTCTCGGCAAAACTGGAACAGACCACTCACCCATGATCTACCCGTTTTATCTGAAAAGCAGCCAAGGAAACTGTGGAAAAGAAAAACGATCATGTCCTGTTGACATGAATTCAAAGACCGAGCCCAAAGTCTGTAGCTCGCAGCTGAACCTGGAGTTTGGGGAAAACAGCCCCGCATGTCCCAGCTCCAGCAGCAGGCCGGCCGCCTGTGCGTGGACGCAGCATCGCGAAGCTCGCTGGTCTCACTCCTTCCGTACTTGAGTCAGAGTCTGGCCTCTGAGCGCCATCGTGAACAAGCCTGCATAGCACAAAAGGACATCGAATCTCGAAGCCTCACTTGCAAGTGCGAACTGAGTGAACTCTTCGAGCGTTACCCGCTAATGTCAACATGGCAGTGATGAAGGGACATCAGCAATCTCAGACGCCAGTGAAGACCCCCAAGTGTTGAAGATGCTGGTGACGCCGGCAGCGGTGGGTGCTGTGTGCTGTGCGCCAACTCAGGCCACAGCTCTGTGTCCCCCACGGGGCTGCCGCTTCTGAGATCAGCTCTCACCACGTGCACCGACCCGGACACAGGCGCTGGGTGAGTGAGTCCTAAGGACACGCCCTGGCCACTCAGCGGTTAGTTTGTGGCTTGAGAGAGCTCAGTCCACATAAAGTCTGAGGACCCAGGGTCCCGGCCAGCCTGTGGGGAATGACCACTCAAAGCACTAAGTGGGTGGATGGTGCCTCCTCCTGCTCTCTGCCGGCCTGCCTGCCTGCATTCCCGCCTGCTCCCTTCCTCTCAACTCCTTCCACACGTGCACAGAGGACATGCGGTCACACAAGAACGAGCAAGTCAGGGGTCGGGCCAGCAGGGGTGACGGAGCGGACTCAGAGAGCTCGCCGGGACAGTTACTGCAGACGCCACCATCCTTGCTGCCCGTCCCCAGACGGACATGCGCTGTCTTTCTCACTTTCCAGGTGAGGGGACGAGACCTGGGAGTGGAGGCTTCTGACCCAGCACCACACCCTGATAATTAAACGGAGCTGGGAGCTGAACCAAGTCCGTCAGATCACAAAGGCTTCTCTCTGTTACCACACCGTCTGGGACCAGCGTGTCCCCTGGTCTCCAGAGGCGCCCAGAGACTTGTTTCATCCAGTCCCTTCAAGTCGGTCCCAACCTCCAAAGTGAATACGGTGATTATCACAGAGTCACAGTGGCCAGAATGTGTCATCAAACATGGTGTGCACGTGTGGGGTGCGTTTTGCAGCTAACTGACATCTGGAATCTGGAGAGAAGCTGAATAGGAGAAAGAGAGCGGGTGGGGGCGTGAAGAAAAATAGCGAGAAGGCACAGGTTCCAGGGGAAGGGGCCCCAGGCGCCAGACCGCTGCTTGAAAGCTGTTGCCCTGCTCGGGAAACCTGCACTCGAGGGTCTTTGAAAGCAAGTGCGAAACCCCGGGAGACGCTCGCCAGCAGACCCCGTCAAAGCGGCACCACACAGCAGGCCATTGTTCGGAGCCTTCGTCAGCCTCGGACAAGATGTAAACGTGACAGCCAGTTTCGGGAATTCTTTCCACTGCCTTTTTATGTCTGTTTTTCTAATGCAGGTTGAAATTGGAACTTTCTCTGCTGCTTTTCTCCGTCTTTCAAATGAGTCCTAGGAACAGACTTGCTTAAGCGTCTGCAGCACTGGACTCAGGCCTCACACAAGTCTAGCTACGTGCCTCAGGGTCTCTGGCCGACTTGCTGTCCTGGGGGTGATGTCATGATTTCACTGTACCCTGTCGTGACTACCTGGAGAAAGCTGGATGAAAGTCGTCCATCTAGGAGCGTTTCTGTTTTCTGCAGCAGAACTGGACACCGCGCCACGCGTCCCAGAACCAGCCCTACGGTCTCACTTTAGCTTGATGTTGTTTGACTTCTGAATTCCAGATCGCTTGAACCAGCTGCTTCCCTCTGAGCTCGGACCCACCGGTGCTCCCGCCGGCCCTGCAGCTGGACGGGGATGCCCTGCCCCTCCCACCGCCACGACACTGTCCACGTCGCGAAGGCTCGGCGAGTCTGCAGTGCGCCGAGTCCCAGGCCCAGGTCAGGGGCCCTTCCGCAATCGCAGACGAGCCCCTTATCTTCCTTCGCCCTCTCCTATGCCCAGTCTTAAGAGTAATCTCTGATAAAGTGAAGGCATGGGGTCCATTTTTTCCACCATGTCTCCGTGCTCCCAGAAACCCATCCCTTCACCCACGCATGCCCTACTACGCGTCACCTCTAATCTAGCACTGGAAACCAGGTTCGTTCATCCGAGTCCCCAACAGCATGATGCTTACAATTTGTGAGGAAAACGAATAAGAGGGTATAATGACAGTGTTATGAAGAAGCAGGCGTTCATCTGAACATAGCCCCAGACACTCCCGAAGCAGCTTTTCCATCCCTTTCCACTCTTCTCGTGTTAGCAATCCTTTCCTTCTCTTCACAGATCAGACAGAGAGAGTTGCCATCTGTACTTCTGGCTTCTCCATGGCTCAAAATACCTTGGCATCTCCACCCATATCCCAGGGAGAATTCTGTCGCCCTCAGTTGCTTGTGCAATAAAGGGAATGTATTGATACATACTGCTGAAAATTCTAGACGTAACCAGACGCCAGGCACAGGGGAACATCTCCGGTTCTTTGAGTTGTCGCTGCTCTTCCCTCTGCTGTGTTCCGGCTTCATCTTCAAGCTGACGCTCCCCTCCCAGCAGCCGCTAACGTCTCTCTCGCTCAGTCACGTCCTGGGGGCTCGTGTCAGTCACTCGCACAGCATCATAACAAACCCTGAAAATCTCAAACTCTGGCTCACCTACCCCCGAAACAGCTACCAGCAGAAGCCTCGGGATCGTGGGACTAAGTGTGAGCCTGTCACTGGACGAGCAATGGGTTCAAGACCGTCAGGACCGGACTCAGAGCTGAGCCCTTTCCACGAACCTGCATGGCTGGGGGCTGCGGCCAAGCAGCAAGGAGGCCTTCTCACCCCGGTGCGCCCCTGAAGAGCTAAGTCGATTGAGTTTTACCATATCCTGTGCTCAAAAGATTGTACCAAATAGACCTGAAATGAAGACGGGCTATGAGGAACTCAAAGACATGCTTAAATTGCTCTAAATTCCATTGTGCTGCATAATCGTGCGGCCAAATGATTCTCTGCTGCTACTTCGATCACCTGAGAGGACGTGTCACAGCCTGGCAGGTGTGTTTCTCTTGTGTTGGCTGCGTCTCTCAGCAGCCGGCATCCAGGACAGCGGCAGGAGACGTAATTCAGGGAGGGCCAAGCAGCCGAGGGTTTAGACGACATGGTGGGGATGAAGGTCACGCTGGCCGGGCAGCAGCAGGCCGGTGATCGTTGGGACAATGATCAACAGAAACCTAAACCAGAGAAGTAAGGAATTCCAATCACTGCGACCAGCCTCTGTAGCAAGGATCACAGCTGCTTCACTAATCAGCATGACTAGAGGTCTTAGATGAAGGCCCCTGTCCCATCGCCTTCGAGAAGATGCTCAGCTGCTTGCAAGTGTCGCCCTCATCATGAGGACACGTAAAAACCGCGTGTCCTCCCGGACAGGTAGCCCCTTTCTTACAAGGTGGGGTCTCGTTCCCGGGAGAGCACTTGAGAAACGGCTCCCCACAGCGTCAGTGAGTCCACCCCCAGGACCTGAGCCACGCGCTCAGCTAGGTGTCCTGCATTTCCAGGAAAGCTCCGCTGCCAAAGCTCCATGAGCACACGAGGCACGAAGATGGACTCTTGCATCAGCCACTCTGTGTGGCAGCCACCATCTCTCAGATGCCACAGCAGTGATAGCGTAGTGAGAACACCGCAGCTCGTCAGTTAGCAAGGCAAGCGCTATGATGCACAGTTCAATCTTCTTCGTTTTCATGAAGGCATTTGAAGGCATTTGGGGGTCCCACATGGCCTCCAAGCATCACCTGAGTATCGGCCATCGAGGGCTGGGAAAGCCCAGGAGTGACAAGGAAGAGTGACCTACAGAGACTGAACACAGGATGTCAGACATGGTCATAATGAGTTTTTCTTTGTATTTCGAGAAAGCACAGCAAGAGGTTGCAAGCACGTATTCTTTCAAAGAGCATCGAGCCCTTCCCCGGGAGCAGAGACCATCTCGGTGCAGTGGCCCCGTGGAGTCCATCAGGAGGAAGGGCGCACTGAGACGCACACGGCAGACCTGCCCCCATGTCAGTGACCCGCTACAAGGCACAAGGGCAGCACTTCTGTCATTTCCAGGTCCCGCTGTGCGCTGTCCGTGGCTGCCCGCAGCCCCTCAAACACGCCTGGGGGGTTCACGTGCTCCGGTACCAAGTCGCTCCGGATTCACAAGGACAAAATGACTGCTTCCTGTGATCCCACCACCATCTTTCTCATGGCTCCACTTACACAACCTGCTGCTGCAGCAAAATTACTCTTTCCCTCCGTCTGCTTGAGAGGCTGCACTAACCTCCCTCCTGAGCTCTTCTTCCTGCCTGAAAGAGAGCAGCCCTGTCAACCAGGGCAAATCGCAGTCTTTTGCATGCCGGCTTCTGTACGCTGTGGTCGTCATCGCTGTCTGATCATTAATCAGGCGTCACTGGAAATATTCTTCCGGCTCAGCCTGGTCATCTGCACAGTGTCATCGGCCTTCTTCTGCCGGCTACCCCCCAGCAAGAAGCCAAGGCCTGCCACGTGCCCGCAGTCTTCCACATCAGGCACAAGCCGCGCGCAGAGGAAAGGGAAGCCAGGCTGGGAGGCAAGACAGATGCAGGAGACGTGGATTCTAGAGCTTTGCGTCAGGACCACTTTGCTGATAGCCCCTTCAGAGTCACCGGGCTTAAAACGAATGTTACAGTGAAGACTTGCTTGGGAAGAGATGGCCAAGACAAGATTTGGGAGCCATTGTTTTGTTTCATTTCTGGGAATCCCCAAGACTGTCTTCCAGTGAGGCCAGAGTGCCTCGTGTAAGCAGCGGGTACCTGAGTCTCCTTCCACCTTCACAAGTTCATGGGACACAGGTTCCTGGCTCTTATCGAAAACTTAGACTGTGATCCTATTATTTTCTTTATGAATCTCTCTTATTTTAATTTCTTTTGGACTAGAACACAGAGGTGGAAAATAAGATGCTCTGCTCCCTTAGAGGCACAAGGGGGTCCCGGAGTACGTCGGGGAGCAGTGGCCATGCCGCTGCCTGCCGAGGGCACTGGCAGGGGCGCCGCCTCCCGCGAAGGCAGGTGTGGACTGTGCCGCACAGGCACCAGGCTGCCCTCAACTTGAAGTCTCGGCCTGCGTCTCTCGGGCTGACGAAGTGGCTTTCCAGCCAGAAGCACCGAACCCTCGGTGTTCTAGCACCTGCCTTTCTGCACCCACCGCGGTCCCCGCATGTCTCTTTTCACGGCTGCAGGAAGCCACAGACAGAGCAAAGTTGCGCGCACACCAGCCTTTATTAGATTCTAGATACTGGATACTCACCATCGCCCCATGTGGGTGTTATCTCTTCCGTAAAAGCTCAGATTTTGGAAGGATGACAAGCAGGGTTCCCGTCTTTTATTCCGAGTTAAAACCCTCCCTCACTCAGAGCCTGAATTCCCTTGGCATGCACTTCTTCCCGCCCCTGACACCGGGCCACCTTGAATTCATTAACATTTCTTTTCATTTTAATTGGAACGAGAATTGGCTTATGAGGAAAATCACTGACCCTTCGTGGTACTCTCCCAAATGTTCAATACCAATATTAATAAAATAAGGGAGCAGTGACCAGAAGTTGTAAGAAAAGAAATCAAAGCTGTCATGGGTAAAGATCGAAGGAAATTTGTTTTAAGCCAAAGAAAACGTAACAATAAATGATAGATGTCTCCATGTCTGTAAAGAGCTGCCCTGTAGAAAGATCTTAGAGGAGGAGGTAAATGCATTTAGCTAGGGATCTAGTTCAAGGTGGGAAATTCCTTTCGACTATAAACTCCCAGGAAAGGAGCTGGCCTGGGAGGGACCCACATGGCGCATGCACCTCTGGAAATGCCTCAGAAGAGGCCCAAGCACGACTTGATGGAAAGCGACAGAATTCAGCCCGCAGATTCTCCAGCTCTGCGTGCCTCCCACTCAGATTTCAGTTGCTTGGTGCACAGGCACAGATCGCTTTCAGTTGCGGCCCAGTTCTGTTTCAGTGGAAACCCGCTTCAGGTAGAGAAAGCAGGCACTCCCGAGCGCCCTGTCTTTAGATTTCTCATCTAGGTTCTTTGGATTCATGTCCCAGGTGTTGCATGTAATTAATTTTTCACATGTGAGTTGCTAAAGAAGTCATCATTTCCCGACAGAAAAGCCACCTTGGACGAGCAGATGGACGCCCTCAGCTTGGAGCTGCCGAGTCCAAGATGGCTTCATCGCAGAGAAACGGGAACAGCGTGTTGGCTCAAGTTTTCGATTGAATCTGGATGCAGTTTTCCCAGCGCCCCTTCCCTCCTGGAAGGTTTCAGTTCTGCGCTCACAGTATCGAGAGGGGCGGCAGCCAAACACTTTGTGCAGGTTTTCTGAGAAGGGGCTTCCAGATCAGTGGGCGGTGAACAGTCCATTGAAGTCTCCACCCTCCACGCACACAGGCACAGCAAAAAGTTGTTTTAGAGCAACTTAACTTATTACAAATATGCAAGAAAAGTTCCCTCCATGGCGTTTCTGTGAAAGCTCCTGACACGACTGACTTAGGGAATTCAACTCATTAGCTTAAATGATTAGATATTAATTGACCTGAGGAGTTGACGGCAGCTGAGGATGTTATGCATCCTATTGTAAATCACAGCAATTCAGATGAAAACTCACAGTCCAGCCGCCCTGGCCACTGGCCATTTTAACAAGCTTTTATATAAGTAAGCATGGTAGCCAACATAGACATACCGTTTCTTCCCTTTGTCTCTGTGCAATGTTCATATGTGTTGCTTGGTCACTTGAAAAATGTATTAAAAGTATGTTTACTAAGAAATTCTTCCTAATTTATCCTAAAGCTTTTACAAATATATCTGTTGTTATCCTGTCCATAGAGCTTAAAATGATTACTTTCCAAGGGCTTGACAAAAAATGATAGTTAGCAATTCATCTCACCTACCAAACGCTTTCTTGCTTTTCAAGATTTATAAATTCTAAGGAAAAAAAGGAGGGGGAATTTTTAAAAATGGAAAACAAAGAAAAAATGTGCATAAAATTATTATGAAGACTGATAAATTTTAGATGAGGATAAAAAGGGATCTGATGGCTTTTTTTCTTATGTAGAATCCCTTCCTCTTTGAGATTAAAATCCACAGCCCAGACCATCTCGAAGGACAGACTGTGAGGAAGACACTGAGCAGATCTGGCTAAATCGATTGCAGCTCCGGGCAGGCACATCCCAGCCTGTTCTAAGTGGGAAACAAACAAGAAAGGCCATCGCGGGAGCGTTCCCATCTCACCGCTTTGGGGGTGTTATGGTCTTAAATACTGCTTAGTAATTAACAGTGGTCTTCTGTTCTCCTTAAATACGACACAGAATCCTTAGGAGCGCCAACACACCAGACGACATTCAGAAGGAAGTGGTGGGAGAGAAAGCCATTCAAAACTATGTCAAGAGGAAGACTGGAAAGAAATAAGACCAGAAACATCAGAGCAAGAAAGAACCACAGTAAACATCTGCATTTCTGGAGACCTTTAGTGGGAAGAGCATTTGCAATTTCTGATGTGTCGAGAAGTCCCAGAACTGCGAAGTTAGCTCAGGAAGAGGGAAATGCTTTCCGCGTTCAAAGAGGAAGCTGGCTCCGCGGGAGGCGAGCAGACCTTCCACTGAAGGCCACTCGGGCTTCGGATGCGGTCAGAGAGCAGCTGGCAGAAGCGCCTGAGAGCTCAGCAGGTGCTGATAGCGCCTGAGGACGTGAGCCTCGCCCGCTTCCCCACATGGCAGCTCTGAAATGGAAGTGACGGCGCTTCCCGGAGAGGAGCTCCCGCCACTCCCGTCGAGTCTTCAGGTGAGTCTCATGAAGAAGAGACTTGACCTAAAGTGAAAGGTCATGGAGAATGGAAACTGCAACGAGTGGAAGATTCCATGAAGATCAGAAACTGCTGCTGACGGATATGCATTAACGTCAGAGAGACCGCAGGCCCCGTGGGCAGCCCTCCAGGAGAGGGTCATGGGAGTCACGGCGAGGGGGCCCTTGGCCCTGTGTCCCTCGTCCGTGGTGACTCCGCAAGTGTGACAGCCCACTGTGACTGGGACGCTGTGTCCCCCATCTTTGTCCACCAAGAGTCCCGCCTTGAACGCGTCTGTGAGTGACTCCAAGGAAACACCGAGGTGTCTCAGCCTTCCCGAGAGAACCGCACGCGGTCACGACCAGACGAGGATGGACGACGCCCAGCCCCGCCCTGGCAGTGGTGAGCCTGCTGCACTGGCTGCTGGGAAAGCTGAACCGTCGGCCCAGCAGGGAGCGAAGGACAGACCCTTCACTGTAATGCAAGACAACCGTTGAACTCTTTCCTTCACTCTCCTTCCCTGCAGTGCTTCACCTCCTCAGTCCCCGCGACACTTAGAAACTCGACATCTGCCCCCTGCAGACACCACTGTGGGCTTCCAAGGGTGGTGTGTGCCTTTGGTGGCATTACCTTGCAGCTGTCTTCATAATCAGCTGGAGAAAATTATATTGAAATTAGGATTCGGAGTATTAGAAACAGAGGAGGAGCAGTGGGCATGAGTTCTGCAAAGGAATGTCTTCCACATGCTTGACCATAACCGCTGGGAAAACGTAGGTACCTTGGAAAGAGGGCCGTGACCGTGACCCTCAGCCGGGTCCTATCCTTGCCTCAAAATAATTGGAACAGGACAAAACAAACAAAAGACAGTGAATCAAAACAGAGCAGACTTCAAAGGAGCTTTTGGATGAAGACACCATGTTAGAAGTTTCAACAAGACGCAAAAAAATTAATAAAGAATCTGGGCACATTCAAAGACTTGAGAATTAGTCTCGGCAAGGGAACAGGAGTTATTGGAAAAGCATTTCTGCTGAGAACTCAGCGCTTTGGAGCAAGCTTGGGGGCCGAGTTCGGGGACGTGACATCAGTACCTGAGCATAGGGACTTGGAAAGCTGTGTGTGGCCCTGGAGGGGCTGCAGGTATCTGGCGGCCTGGAGACCCTATTAGGAAAAGTTTCCATTGCAACAGCAAATTGGATATTAAAGCATCAGATCCCATGTTTCGGAAGTTTGGGATGACTATGTCGGTGACAGCTTGAGCCAGAGACGTGTGTGCACAGCTGTGCGTGAGTGTTCAGCACAGGTGCACAGGTGTCTGCGCTGGACGGCACGACAGCCCCGCTCCGCAGGCCAGCGGCCCGGACGGGCGAAGCCAGCGGTCAGCGAGCCTCCTGGTGGCGATGGCCACGTCCATTCCTCCCGATGACGCACTCGATTTCTTGCAGAAGGATGGAAAAAGAGAGGGGGCAGGAATCCCCTATCAGCTCCCAAGGATGCCACGTAGTGCAGAGTGTGTCTCTACATGACACAGGATAACATGTGCCTGCGTGTGACGACACGGAGAGACGGCGTCTAGGAGAGACCGGCCATGCAACTCTGCGTGAGGCTCGTGTCTGCGCAGCCGTGTCTGCGGGCGTGACCAGCTGGAGGCCCCAGCCAGTCCGCCTGCTGATGTGTGACGTGGGGTCCAACAGGGAACAAAGGAAAAGCGTAATGTTGCTGAAGTGATTTCAGTGTTAGTCATCATGGGAAACCCAGGTTTGTCGGGGAATAGCTCTGTCTTTAAACGTCCACCGGCGGCCACCACCCGGCACATCGGCCTTCCTGGCCTCCTGAGGCCACGGGCTCACCCGCACGCCCACCTGTCCTTCCCGGGAAGGACACAGCTGTTTGCACGCCTGTGCCGTCGAGTCCACACCGGCAGCAGACCCGGGGCCTCCGGCCGGGTGCTGAGAGGCTCGGTGAGGACGGACAGAAAGAGCGTGTGAGGAAGAAGTTCACCCCGGACACGAACTTTCACAGACAGCTGGAAGGAAGGGAACAAAGGACAGATCCAGAGACCTGTTTCTCACGCCCCTTATTTCCACGGAACTATCCTGGCGAGTGGGCCAGCACTCGGAGAGGGGAGAAGAAGTAACGGGAAGAGCTTTAGGAGTGACCATGGCGGGAGTCAGAAACAGATGAAGAAAGGCAGGGACAGAAGAACCACTGCTGCGTCTGCTAACTCTGCAGGTCCTAGAAATGCCGCTGTGAGCAGTCCCAGTGGTACGACGCGGGACAAAGGCCTGGCTGCGGAGTACGTGGGCCGCGTCGCGTCTCGATAAGCTTTCCAAGAAGCGAGGATGCAGAGGAGGAAGGGAGCACCGGCTGCGTGGAAAAGCCAGGCGAGAGAGAAGCTTCAGGAGCGGGCATTAGAGAGAGGACCGTAGCTCCAGGGCTGTAGGAACAGGACCCCCGTGGGGATCGGTGTCTCAGCGGAAGATTAAGGAGCAGGCAGAGCTGACAGGTGTCCGTGCCCGACTCGGGCACTCAGCCGGCAGACAGGCGTACCATCCAGTCCCCCAGTCGGGTTGGTGTCGTCCTCCCTGTGCCTGGGGACACACCGCACACTCCACAGGATGTTCTCCTCTCCTCACGTGGAATGGCTTTGTTGGCGTCCCTCGCAGGGCAGCCCGTCCTGCAGCAGCGACTAGGGACCCGCCCTGCAGCCACACGCACGGTGCCTGGCGCAGAGCAGGGTCCAGCGAAGACCGCGGGAAGACTCGAGGCCGGAAAACATGTGTGTCTTCCTTCTCTAAGCGTCTGGCACGCGACTGGAATGAAATGGCACCAGCCACCAGGCTGGTTCTGCAGCTCCCGGATCAGGTCAGCCTCCCCTTTCTGATCACAGTGCTTTCTGTCCAATCTAACGACGGCATGACATCCGCCGGCCTCTAATCGCACCTGGATTAGAGAATCTAAGAGCTGCAGGGTGACATCTCTCAAGGTGGCCTGCTTCCAGAGAGCTCCCCGACCCTTGCGGCATGTCACCAGGGATGGACAGGGCCCCTGGGCATCCAGGCGTCCGACACTGTGAAGCCAGGCCCCCACATGCCACCCCGGCGCCTCTCCCAGAGTGAGGCACGTTCAAAGGCGGCTGGTGGAAGGACACATGTCAGTAGAGGGAGAACTAAAGGCTCACAAGAGACCAGACCTATCCAGACCTGTCCCTGCTGTGCTTGGAACCCAGAGATGCCCAGGAGGGGCTATTTGGGAATCTCAGTTGGCCTGAGCCTGAAGGATTTAACCTGAAATGACCATCAATAAAACTGAAGTCGTATTTTAGAAACACGAAATTGCAAAAGTTCTTATTTCTCGTTTCTGAGAAAGAATTCTCTATTCATCTCACTTAATCTTACCCAAATAATAACTTTTGCACGAATTCCACTTAGTCTTTGACAGCTCAGCGCTGTTAATAATCCGATGGGTAGCCCTGCCAGACGTGACACGGTGGTCCGTTTTGAAAGTCGCTCTAACAAAGAGCCGGGCTGAGCCAGCTGCCTACAAAGATCTGGACCATCCGCTAAAACTGTGTCCAAGACAACAGATTGCAACTCTGAACACTTGGGACTCAAAAAAGTCATCCTGGCCTTCCCTGAAATTTGAGCTTTCAAATCATCCTACACAAAAAGAACCCATTCGTGTACTTGATCCAAATATCAAGACTCTGCAAGAATGAGCAAGAAAGACCCTGAAAAAGATGAATACTCAGCACTCAGAAGCACTGCTAGCTGCTAAATGTTCCAGCAGCCTCAATTCAGTCAGCAGCCTATGTCAATCAGTTTTTAAATAGGGAGTCTGTGATCAAATGCAAACGAGGTTCTGTCATCCAGGCATCCTCAGGAGATGGAAGAAAGATGTGCAGCAGATACACACCTGGGATCTAATTCTGATTGACAGTAAAGGCAGGGGGACTTTTTCTTGAAGAGTTGTGAGGGTTTGGTACAAATTCCACAGGGAAAGTGAGAAATATGTTAGTGCTAATGTTGCTCACGTCTTCAGTGTGTCACATTCAATTAGCAGGAGCTGGTGTGTTTGGTTTCCAAAAGTTCTCAAGTGCGTGTTTAAAAAATGATATAAAAGCGTAGTGGCAAAATCGAAATGAAAAGGCTAATGGAAAATAGGACCATAGGTTGACCCATTATTACAACCAAGTCTTACAAATCTAACTAAAGCACCCAGGAATGCACAAGACACGGACTTTTCAAAGAGCACGGCTCAGGTCTGTGAGTCTATGCTAGAGCAGTCGACGTGAACCTAAAACTGCTTTTCTGCTGGAGCACTTTTTTTTCAAAGGCAATATCAAAACAATTTAGGAGAGTAATTTTCATCTACAAAAACAAGTGTTCCCTGCTTCGTATTTGTATCAATTAGCTTCTCTGTGTATGGAAGATCATTCCAGGTCATAATGGCTTAAAATAAGAAGTCTTTTTATTCGTGTGACGCTGGGCTGGCTGAGCAGGTCATCTGGTCTGAGCCAGCATGGTGGCCTTGGCTGATTTTCGGTGGCTCGCGTCTGAGTGGCGGTCCTCAGGAGCGAGAGCAGCGCTCGAACAGCGTGTCTCAGCTGCACGCGGCCTCCCGAGGTCCCCGTAGGAGCGTCAGGGCTTCCGCCACGACCTCAGGGGCCAAGAAGAGCCAGGCAGGGACAGCACCAGCTGGCATGTGCCCTGCAGGTCTCTAGAGTAAATTTCCTAGCGTTCTGTTAGCCTGAAAAAAAGTCACACTGTCAATTCTAAATCCCAAGGCTGAGAAAACAGGCTTCATCTCCATGATACTTGTGATTTCTTTCTCCCAACTAAATACAGTCTCTTTGGCTTTGTCTCCACAGTAGTTTAGGATGTGATATAGGGAAGCTTTCTTATTCCAATCTTAAAGATGCTCCGCCTCTGAACCAACACTAGAAACTTTCTTCATGTCTTCGAGTCTGCCTTGCTTTCCTCTCTCTCCTGACCTTCCCCAGTACATGGGTGCACGTTGGAGAGCGAAGGGTGCAGTTACCCAGGGGATGGATGGAAATATCAAGATTAGTGTGGGGAAAGATAGGACCACTATGCATCCTTTTATGTAGACCACAGCCAAAGGAAAAAAACTATTTAGAAATTTCGAATTTGATCTCCGTCCCAGGGATGTGAGCTAAGTACAGGTCTAGGGATCAGAAAGAAAAATTACAATCGTACTTGAAACAAACAAACAGGACCAAATTTGAGATCTAAGGCAAGGAATTTTTGTTTGCTTTTGTCAAGTGCCTTTTTATTAATTAATGCCTTAAAATGCATTTGGAGACTGAAAACATCAGGTGTTGGAGTTGGGTGTGGAGAAGAGGGAAACTCCTTCACTGCTGGTGGGAATGTAACTTGGTGCCACCTCTTTGGAAAACAGTGTGGAGATTCCTCAAGCAAATAAGGACGGATCCACCACCCGACCCAGCAGTCCCACCTGCACATACACCCAGAGGACACAGAGTCTCTAATCAGGAGAATCATCTCACCCCTGTGTTCACAGCAGCACAGCTCACCAGAGCTGAGACATGGAGACAACCTCAATGCCCAGTGACAGATGACGGAGAAAGACGCTGTGGTCCACATGCTCCATGGAATTCTATGCATCTATTTTAAAAAGATGAAATCGTGCCCTTTGCTACAGGTTGGATGGATTTGGAGGGCATCATGTTGAGTGAAATAAGTCAGAAAGAAAAAGAGAAACACAGGACACTGTCACTCATAGGTAGAGTATAATGCAATGAAATAAATGAACACACAAACCCCAACAAAAGTACCAGGACACAGGACTGTGGTTACTGGGGGGGTGGGAGGGAAGTGGGAAGAGGCGGGTGAAGGACACTGGACTCTGATGGAGGGTGTGGGGTGAAATGCAGACTGAGATGCAATCCCAGTGTCCTGAAATGAACATGGCATCGTGAACAAAGGAAATCATAAATCTCACTACTAAAAATGCATTTGGAATATCTTATAAGGGTCTCACTTATTTTTATCTCAAATAATTAAAGTGGTTTTTTTTAATGACAAAAAATTAAGGTATCCTGAAGATGGAAAACTAAACCCACCCAATTTATGAATACTCGTTAGAGGCAGCCGTTCAGGAGTTAGTGCCAAACGCAGTCCCCCTGCTGTGCTGACGTTATCAACATGTGAAAGCCCAGTTTGCAGGAGGAGCCTCAAGTTCAATGGCCACCCCCATCTCACGATCTGATCGAGAACGTCATCCCGGTTGAGCGACAAGAAACTTTCATCACAATCTTCATAGTAATGAACGAGCCACTGACATCACTGGTAGAAAACATCTTTTGTCATCATTTCAGATTTCCAAAAGTATCAGAGACGTGATTTTGTCATCTCAGTGCTGATGCAGGTTGGGTGTGTAATGGTCCCACAAATAGGGCCTGAGACTGAATGACAATCACCGTCATTTCTTCATTTAAGACAAAGTTGCTCTACGCATCTGACCCAACCCCAGCCAGACTTGTAAGGTGTCTTTTTCTGATCATTTCTACTTCATCACAGACCTGCTTGTCCGACCCAGTGGGAGAGGCCATCACAGGGAGATTTTCAAGAGAGCCGTGTGCGGAGGTTAGAATAGTTCAGCAGTTTTCCTCTGCTGCCTTCAGATATCACAGTTCTGACTTTTGCCTTTAAACCCGTTCCTAACCTGTTTCTTTTAGTTTGGTTGACTACATCATAGAATCTTCTTCAAATGCTTTTACTTAAAAAAAAAAAAAAAAAAAAAAACCAAAGCACAAAATAACATCTAATTTTGTGATATTTCATGGAACTCAATAATTGTTTCCATATTTTTGGTCTGTCTCTGGCTAGTGTCAAACTGTTTGGATTATTAGCTAATGAAAATGAGGAAATTTTTCCTCTCGACTCTTCTGTTTAGCTTTCACTTAACAGCCATTATTTCCTCTGATATCCCGGAGCTGCTTAACCATTTAGTCCATGTGCTCCAGACTTCTGCCCTTGCTGTCACGTAACCCTATGTGGGAGCCGATCTCTCCTCCCAGAAGACATACTGTCCACTGGCGGCTACAGTGACCTTCGGAATGTAGAGGAAAAGTGACCACCAGGATTGCAGAAAGAAAAAAAGAAAGAAAAAGAAAAGAAATGATCGTGCACTCATTCCATGAAAAAAATAAAAATCCAAAGACAGAGGAGTGTGGTGTAATTACTCTTCTTAAACTGTGACAGAGTAAAAAGACATTTGCCAGTCTTCAGTGTTTTCCTTACTCCAAGAATCAAGTACGTAAAATAGGGCCTGAAGGCGTTTATACCTTTGTTCACTTATTTATTTATAGACATCGGGTTCCCGAAGTTCAGAGTAACACGCACAGAAAAGTGCATGGTGTCTCGGACAGGTTTCAAGCGCCTCGATGAGGTCACTCGGAGTGGGCGCTTTTTCAAACTTCTACAGACGCAAACCACAGGCGCGCGCACCAGGCTCTGTACGCGAGGACCCAGAGCTCATCGGGGCGAACAGCTGTCCTCAGGGCTGCGTGAGAAGCTCTCTGCATGTTTCTGCCCCAGCAATTCGCCTCTGCCCTGCTCGCCCTCACCTCCAAGACGGCAGCATTGATGTCCATTTGAAATGTAGGCTCAACAGAAATCCCAGGGCGATGCCACCGCCCCGATGGTCCCCCCACGCCCCATGGACACGCCGTCCCGAGTCTGGGTCTCACACTCAGCAGCGCCACTCCCCTCACCCCGATGCCCACTCGACTGGTCGGGTTGAGGTGACCGTGTGGAGCCTGCCTCTCCGGTGACACGTCGTGGGTGTGGGGGACACGTGTCCTCAGGAACACTCCCATCAGGATGGCAGGGGAGGGCTGGGGAGGAGAAAGAAAGTCTCATCTCCCACTACGTGGGCCTCGTGTCCACTCTCCGATGTCAACAGAGAATCCCAGGTTCACGGTTAAAACACTCGCAGCGACGTGAGTGCTGAATGAGTGCGACTGTCCCCTCCCTGTCGCGGAGAGACGGGATGGAGTGGAAGGGATCCCACATTTCATCCTGACACACCTCACTTATTTCCACTCCAAAGGGCAGAGTGAATATCATTGTGGGGACAGAAATGACGAGAAAGAAAAAGAGAACTTTGCTGTGAAAGAATAAAGGAGATTCTGAAGCTTTGACTAGTCTGAAGGCAAAATCCTCAAGGTCTGAGAAAACTGAGCTCATTTGTTAGTTCAAAGAAGGAACTTTTCAAATAATCTTTCAGTGAGGGTATCTTTATTCTTTCCTAACGTTGGCATGCCCTTTGAAGGGGAAGCTCAAAATTGAGATTTTCCTCTGTTGTTTTGCTAGTGTTTTGATCCAAAGCATTCATTTCATGGAGCTTCCCCTGAAAAGCGTGTGCTGTCCCCCCTTTCCTGAGCATGCTTTGTGTGTGAGGAGCTGTGAGGGATTAGGAGAAAACCACAAGCTCTCTTCTGGCTACTATTATTACTTGGCCCCAGAACTTGCGCCTGAAAGGTCTATTTCCGAAAAGTTCAAAACACATCTTGTGAGCACAACGTAATTATCATATTATGTTATATGCCGTTACCTCCTTGAGGGAAATTTGCTCTTCTAGTTTGTTCCCACCTGGCACCATTCCCTAGGCCGCGTGCGTGTGTGTGTGCGTGTGTGTGTGTGTGCGTGTGTGCGTCCTCCTTCAAGCAGACGTGATGCACATGACCATCCTCCAGACAAAGCCCCAGCTGGCTCCAGCAGGACCAAGGTCCCATGGCTTGGCCTCAGTGGGCTTGGCATCCATGTCCAACTTCTGTCTTTAATAGTCCTGACTCTCCAGCCGGACCCCCGCGCCTGCCGTGCAGGGCGGCACTGCCATCTCGTGGAGGTCTGCTCCCTCTGGCCTCGCAGAAGGACCCCCACGGGCGAGGCCCCCACTTGAGGTTGAGTGAGTGGCCTTTTTCCCAAGATGCTCCTTCCCTAAATGCCGCTCCAGCCCCTGTCGTTCCGGAGACGCCTGTCCTGGTGACCGCGGGGTGTGTCGGCCACTGAAGTGTATGACTGTTTCCACGGAGGACTGGTTGCACGCACCTCGCAGCTGGGAGGGAAAATTGCTAATATCTGCCGTTTCCTCAACTTGACAGAGGCTTCCGCTCTGTCGGCTGGAAGGTCCTGAAAACGCAGAAGTGTGAGCGAGCGCAGACCACACCTGAAGGACACGCATCCACAGCGACGGTGCCCCTCTGGAGGGGACGCTGCACTGGGGTTTTCCTGGGTGCCCCAGATGCTCGCTCTGAGCAAGAGCATTGAAAGTGGCAAACGTCCTCTTTATTCAGTGCCAGTTGCCAGAATGAATCAGGAGCCTCGTGTTCAAGATAATTGGGAACAACACCCTCTTATCACAGATGAGGACAGCGGGGCTCGGGGACTCAAGTGACATGGCCAGGGTGACTGCAAAGGCGTCAGATGCTCCAACTTGATGTGTCCCAGGCGCCCGGACAGCTGACAGACGGTTCCAGGAGGTTTGCGGCTCCTGGAGAAGGTGGGGCTTGAAGCAGCAGACTGAGCGAGGCAGACGTCCAGCGTGTGAGTGGACACCTCCCGCCTGTCAGCAAAGAGGACGACGGGGTGGGACTCCCGTCTGCCTGACGCAGGGCTGGGCGCCCGAGGTCCTGATTCTCAGGCTTTGCGACCGGACGGGAGCCTCCACGCTGAGCTCGACACCGTGCTCCAGCAGAGGACCAACCACATGGCCGCACAGGTCCTTGTGGAGAGACCGACACGAAGGCCGCTCTTCCGTGTGCGCTGGACCCACCGGACAGGCCACCGGTAGGACCCGCTAGAGACACAAGGAGCACAGCCGGTGAGGCAGGGCCAGCCCGGTTAAGGCGTCCTGCACGTAGCACAGACGAGTCCGTCCGTGTCCGCGTGCCCGGATGCTCTCTCGCTGCCGGTTCACCGACGTCCACTGACTCCCCGGAGTGCGGGGTCCTGGCCAATGCAGCGACTCGCACATCCAGGCCAGGAAGACCTTCAGCGTGACAAGTGACTCGGTGACACTGAATAATCACCCCAAACGTCCTCTAAAGGACACGAGTCCTGGACGCCCCCACAGCCTGGCGGGTCCTCGGGCCGGGCTGGCACCAGACACTCGGGGACTGGCCTGTGGCAAGAGGACGAGGTGCGTCAGAGACGGGGCTGCCTGGGAAGACGCTGGCTTTCCCCGAGGACCCCGGTGTCAAGAGCGGGACACAGAAGGACACGTGGCTGGACCCCTCCATGACCGGCATTTCCCGTCCTTGTCGCTCACCCTGCAGGGGCACGTGGGCTGAAGCCGAGTCTGAGAAAACTAAGACGGGCAGGGTCACTGCGCTGAGACTGCCTCACGGCCTGTCTCCTCCGTCCGGGCCCGGAGAGCGGAGGCGGAACTGTCCGACGCCTCAGTACCTGGCACCCCGGGAGCGCCCCGACGGCTCACGTGGGTGCCCCGTCCCTCCTCGCCGGACACCACAAGATCACAGCCGCCCAACAGGCCGCGCCCGGGAGCCCGGGCCACAGTGTCCAGCAGGGTCGGTGGCCAGGCCTCGGGTCTGCCCTGGCGACACTTTTCTGAGCAGTCCCCAATGGACACCCGCTTGACCCGTCATCACGCTCCTTAGTGAAGAGTGACCTCTGCACCATCAGGCCTTGGTGAACAGTGACCTCACCGGCGGTCACCACTGCCGCTGGGACTTGGTGTGGCCACTCCTTCACCTCGGCCTCCACTCTCAGAGCCGGAGGCCGCCCCACGACCAGGCCAGGTCCAGTGTCGGGCGGGGGACCCTGTCCGCGGAGAGGCAGGGCCGCGACCTGCCAGATTCTGGCCCCACCCTCCCGCGCACCCTCAGCTGACACGTCCCCCTGCCACCAGCGCCGTTAGCTCCAGCACCAGCAGGGCCAACTGCGGAGAGGACCCAGGGGACCTGAGCTGGCTTCAGAGTGGGTGGCGCCTTAGGGGGACGTGTCCACTAAAGCGCCACCCTCTCCAGGACCGGTTTAAACAGGGTTAAAGTGAGCAAACATTATCAGCTGGTGATGCGTTCGCACAGCCCACACACCCTGTCAGCCAAGGGTGCATCTTCTTCGGGCTCGTTTTTAAAGAACTGCTAGGGCAGCAGATGGAACAGTCCCAAAATACATAACCATGTGTATTAATGTGAACTATCTACACATTATGTATTTTATGTATTGTTGTATGTGATAGCATAGCCACAAATATTTAAAAATATATTTATATGTTAGGCATTTATATTTCAAATGCCTTTTATCTTCTTTAATATTTATATATATATATATATATATATATATAAGTAAGCCAACATATAAACGTCTAACATGTCCATATATAAAAATTTGTGAAACTATATCAATGTCAATAGATAGTAAAAGCATTTCAAATAGCATCCTTATAAAAATGCATTTTATATCTCAATGTGAATGCATCCTAACTCTGCACACAGTCACTGCTCACCCTGAACAAGGCTCTGTGAGCGTCACGCCGGCCCACAGGCAGTTTTCCCCTCCTCTTTTCTCTTTGTCATCATCACGGAGAGACACAGGCGTGACATCTGCGCTGCGGCCACACCTGCTGGAGGCAGCTCTGCTCAGAGTGAAAACCAGTGCAGCATGGGTTTCCCTAGTGTTTTAAAAGATCCTCTCATTTTCAAGAGGAAAATAAAGAGATTATAAATAAGAGCAGCACTTCTAAATATGGGCTAAAATAACTAGTTCTCATAGATGTAAGAGGCCAGAACAACCAATCTGAAGTCCAGATGTTGGAGAGGGTGCAGAGAAGAGCGAACGGTTAGACGCTGCTGGAGGGACTGCAAACTGGTTCGACCTTTGTGGAAAGCGAAATGGAGTCTCCTCAAACATGAAAACAGAAATTCCATAGATTCTATTATCCCACTTGCGAGTTATTTACCCAAAAAGTACAAAAACACTCCGTCGCAGAGATGCATGTGACCCCACGTTTTCTGCGGCATTATTGATGCCAGCCCCACGCAGGAGCTCAGCGTCCACAGACAGATGGGAGGGAAAAACTGTGATGCACACACAGTGGAGTTTACACAGCTTTCAAAGAGGGGAACTCCTGCCCGTGCGTGGATGACCGACAGGGAACGGTGCTTAGCGAGACAAGTCAGGAGAAAGCCAGACACTGTGTGAGTTTACTCACACGTGGTGTAGAGAGAAACCAAGCAAACATGAGACCCAAATCTAACAAACAGTCTCTTGGTCTACAGAATCGGATCAGTGGTGAGCAGAAGGGAGGGTGCGGTACAAGACAAATCAGCTGAAAGGGCCGCTTACGGGGAATTGCAGAATTGCGCGGTTCCGGGTGAACCGAATGTATTTACCAACAGATGTTGATGCACAGGGATACGCACCTTAAACCTAGGCAGTGAGATGAGGCAGTGTCCTTCAATAAAATTCAAATTTAGAGAACGGAGAAGATGATTTTAAATAAACCTAAGACAATGACAACCTTTATTCCCAGGTACGCAAATGACTAGGCTGAAATAATAGAGTCGATTCTTGGAAAAGCATTATTCATCCATTTCAAAAATGTCTCTCTGCATATCTACCTCACAAGGAATCAGTGAGTATGGAGGAAGCTAAGTGCACGTTCTTCTTTGCTGGTTTTTCACGTGTGCACGTCCCACTCACACTCATTTCTGAACTGGACTTAATGTTCCACTGTGATTGTCACGCCCGGCCAGGAGCCGGGCATCCGCGGCTGCCTGACTTCCCCAGGCCGCGCAGTCCGCCCCACCCTCCCACTTAGTCAAGGAAAAATAAATAAATAAGCATCTTCCTCTTTGGCAGCATGTCAGACTTTTTAAAAGCCATCCCATCAAACATTAAAAGAAAATAATTATACAGTTTAAGTACACAGCTTGCGTTGTGCATGCAGAATTCAAAGGAAAAAAGGCAGAGAGAGGAAATATTTTCCTCTGGCATTTCAAAGCGGCTTTGGACGTCACAAGTTACTGAGTTTTAAAAATATAAACTGCCCCAATAAAGTCTATTCCCCCCAACCCCATTAATGGCCAAAATTGCATTTTGCAAAGACTAAAGAAAATAGTAAGACTTCTGCCAAATGCAAAGATAGTGTCTGTCAGCTGGGGAGTTTTTCAGCGTCTTTCTCCTGGAAAGTCATGCATGAATTTCACTAAAAATGCCGACTCCCAAGTAGTGTTCGTGCCCGGTGACCCAGAGGCTGCGCTGGCAACAGAAACGGGCTTTCAGAGCCTTCCCGTGGGACACTGCCCGGTCCACTCAGGGGGGTGAGGAGCACCCAGGCCCGGCGGTGGTCGTCACGCCTGCAGAGGATGAGGCCCCATGCAGTCACTAGGCTCCACGGTGGCGTAGGGACAGGGCCCGGAGCCGGGGGCGCGGACAGGAGCTCCCCATCCGCCAGCGGCCTGCGCCAGAGAGCGACTCCTGAGAGCGACGCCCTCGGTAACCGGCCCAGGAACCGTCCGAAGGAGAGGAAAGTGGTGACAGCCGTGACGTCCGGTGCCTGCGTCCAACAACCAAGGGCCTGGGGGAGTGCAGGAGCAGAAACATCGCACACCCGGGAGCTGGGACAGGACTCGCAAAATGCTTCAGGGGAAAAGCGAGGAAATGCCAAAAAGCAGTGCAGCGTCGCAGAGCGTTGAAACACTTGGGAAAAGAGTGAAAAAGTCACCAAGGAAACAGTCACGTCCAATTTGACTCAAAGGTTCCAAGAATTTTTACTAAAATAATGAATCTCATCAAGATGACAGCTTTCTATCCATTTTGTGACCTAAAGGCCCTGTCTCGCTCACACGATGACCACACGGTGACCACACTCATCAGCTGCCCGTGTGGCGCCCGGAATGAGCCCGCGGAAGGCAGCCTCTGGGGGCCCCTCGGAGAACCACTCCTTGTCACCAAACAAGCAGCAGCAGCGAGAGGGAGCCGCTCCCGGAGCAAGAACCGGGATCTCCACGTGAGAGAGAGACGTTTGGACAAAGTGAGGCAGGCACTGGGCGGGGGCGCATCTCAGATCCACCCGTGTGTTCGCGTGGCTCCCGCCTTTCTCCTCTAATGCAGTTTGCAGGTCCTGGCTGCAGGAGGCGCCACTCTGCTCGGGACAGTGGCGGGAGTCACATCCGCCTACACGGGGGCTCCGGCTGGGCCGCTCAGGAGGCCGGCTTCCCGGCGGTGGCGAGACCTTTCCCTGGGGAAGAAGCACATCCCCAACGTCAAGAGCCTTCGGAGACGGAGCGCAAGCGCTGAGCGTGAGCACTGCTCCTCCACGTCTCTGACGCCTAAGTCACCAGGAGGAAAGAACCCACGCTCGGCCTGCTGAGTCGGGCGCCCAGCCGAGGCGGTGGCTTTGACCCTGCTTTTTGTCTGGAGACATGTGTAACGGGAGGCAGCTCATCTTCTAACCAGGGCATGATTTTTAATTTATTTTTATTGTAGCAATTATTCTACACATTAAAATAACTACCTATGTACAGGTTCCCCATTCCCCACACACATGTCCACGCCCTGCCCTCCACCACGTCACCCGTGTCCTTCCCCGTGTCCAGGGGGCTCCGCCACCATGTGCCCCGCCCGCCCAGTCCCTGTTGTCACCTCAGTGCTGCTGCAGATGTTTCAGGGCTGGTTGTGTTTCGTCTGCTCCTTTGTTTTGTCTGCTCACAGTCCACCCGTGAGTGAGGTCATCTGGCGTCTGTCTTCCTTCTTCTGACTTGTTTCACTGAGAGTCATCCCTCCGGTTCCCTCCATGTTGATTCATGTAACAGGGCTGATCTCTTCTCAGGGCAGCGCAGTGTCCATGGTATAGATGGACCACATCTTCTTCATCCACCATCTGACGTGAGGCACTCAGGTCGTTTCCAGTTCTCAGCTGCTGTGAGCAGGGCTGCAGTGAACATGGGGTGCACACATCTCTGCAGATGGGTGCTTCTCTATCTTTTTGAGTAGATGCCCAGAAGTGTGATGGCGGGATCATATGGGATTTCCCTCTTCAACTTTTTGAGGAATCTTTATGGTTTTTCATAGGAGTTGCACCAATCTGTGCTCCCACCAGCAGTATATAAGTGTTCCCTTTTCTCCCCATCCTCGCCAGCATTTGTTGTTTCCAGACTTTTGGATAATAGCCAGTCTCTCAGGTGTAAGGAGATATCTCATTGTCACTTTGATTTGCACTTCCCTGACGGCCAGCGAGTAGGAACATAATTTCATGTCTGTCAGCCATCTGTATGTCCTCTTCAGAAAAGTGTCTCTCCAATTCCTCCTCCATAGGGCATCTTTTTGACATTGAGTTTAGCTCTTACTGCGGTTATCTGATTTCCTTCTGGAACCTCCCAGCCCTGCAGACGGAGTGGTGGATCATAGTCTGGTGTGGGATAAGCCGGGGTGGGACCTTCTGCCTGTTCCGCGAGGTGCCGTGCGTCACCTGAGTCACGTGTCTTCTGGCCCACTCCAGAGCCCGCCAGGAGCTCAGAGCGTCCACAGGCAGCAGTGGCTGTGCGGTGGGCTGGTCTCAGGAACTGGACAGAGAGCTTCTCCTGCAAAGAGCAGGCACGACCTGCTTCCACTCCAGGGGTCCCCACTCGGCGGGCTTTCCTCAGACTGTTGTGGGTACCAGCGTCCCTCACTGCACTCACGGAACACCAGCCACCCCTGAGATCACCGTGAGGCCAAAGCCACCCCGAGGAGCACAGCAGTGCTGGATCCGAACCTCTGGGTGAAAAGAACACAAACCCCAGAGCATGCCTTTCCTGCTCTTGGTGTTCGCCTGCAGTGTGAAGGGCGCCCATTCAAAGAACACTCCTGGGCTCCTGCCAAAACCTTACTCCCTCCTCTCCCCAGAGAGACATGCAGACTTACTGATTGAGAATTTTGAGAAAAATAAAATGATATATTCAACTCATTTCCCTTTCCCTTTCCCTTGGAAGCGCGCTGACTACAGGAAGCCAAGATTCTGAGCTCTGACCCTAATGGATGGCTGCTTGGGGCAGTGCGGACCCTGCCAGGCAGTGCCCGCCTAGCCTGCTGCAGGGAGCTGGGGGCGGGGGCGCCCAGAGCTGGAGTCTGCTTGGAGGAGACCTCTTCTTCCTCCGACCAAGCACAACCTCTAACTCCATCCCAGTAAAGATGAAGGCCCATCTAAATCAAGTCACATTCCTGCAGTACCACACCTTCTCCTGTCTCCCACCGGCAAGCTCGCCTGTGGTGACTACGACTCTGCAGACACTTAGGAGGTAGGGAAATACCAGAACAGCGGGCGTTGTCTTCAAAAGCGTCGCTCACAGACACGCCCCATAGCCACTGACTTTTCACTAAAATTCCTGCATCTGGTCACCCTTCTAAGGAACCCCCATTCCAATGTGGTATCACTGCAGTGGCATGGATTAAAACTTCACTGTCAGGAGCATGGGATCTCTCGTTCTCTCATTAGCAGTCCTTTGGTTGCCGCAAATATTTTCCACAAAGATATCCCAATCCGAGTCTTTCGAGCTGCTCAATTATTCAACGATTTGGGGTTTTGAAGGAAAATAACAGACAACATCTTTTTCAGCCACGTTTTCCTCTTCGTCACTAAACATGTATACTTTAAGAGAAATTTAATCCAGCTCCTTCTGGTTTGTTTCCATTGAAATCATTAAAACGTTATTTTTTGTTAAAGCCATTTGTTGTCCAAGAGACTTTTTAAATTAGCTTCTTTGCTTAGAAATCCAAATTGGCCATAAGAACACCAGTTCTGGTGCCAAAAGGTTCAGGGTTGGAACTCGAGTGTGAGGCCCCAGTTGGACATCAGTTTTAAACGCCGACTCTGACTTAATGGGGCCACGTGGTCTCCCTCCCCGGTTCAAGAGCCTTCTGTGGAAGCCAGCTCTTCGGGAGAGGTTACCAAAAGGTCTTTGAAATAAATCCTATGTGCACAGTCAGTCAGAGCTTCTGAAAATCCTAATTTATGGCGCTAATTGTCTTCTGCGTGTGCTAATCGTGTGTGATTTCCCCTCTATCCGTTCAGGGGGCAACGCTTTCAACTAAATTTTAATTCATAAAAGAATAACATACGTTAGTTGCTTTGTTTTAATGTGTACTCTTTTCATTTTCCTTCAAAACAATGAAAGTCTCTTCCACTAGAAAAGAACGTGTTCCCTAAAAGAGCACATTTTTTGACGGTTTGACGGTCTATTGGCAAAGCGCCTCTGCTCCAAAGGAGCCGTGGCTGTGGGGGCGGCTGTGCGCTGGCCTGGGCCTGGGCCACTGAGCAGAGGGGACAGACTCCCAACACGGAACCCAGAAGCGGTCGAAGAGGCCACATGGCACCAAGAGAAGGTCAAAGAACATGTGAAAAACTACAGCATTGAGGGTTTGAACAAGTATTAAAGTTCAACTTTTTTGCACGACTTTCTCAATCTTTAGGAGGCGTGAACTCCACTTGAGTTTTCGTTTTTATGTGTTAGAGGGAAAGCTAACTTGCATTTGCCCACATTCTCCTTCAAGAGCATCAATCTGGAAACGGATTTCTGTGAACTCTGAAGATGACAGAAACGGAAGATATCAAGGGAGTTGTCTTGTCGGTGTGAAATCCGGACAATCGGAGGAGACAGTCCAAAGAAAGAACAGATGCGGCAGGACGCCCTTGCGTCAGACTGGAGACACAGCTTGGCTGAGGGACGTGAGCTTCAGAACACTGGTTTTGGCGAAATAAGTCACAAGTGTTCAAGAATGCATCTAGTTTCCATGCGGATTATCATCAAATAAACCTAAGTCCACCTTCTCAATCCGAAATGGTGCCCGAATGTCCTGAGAAAGCCCAAGGCCTTTCCTGCACCCACTTCCTGAGGGACTGATATTCCAGAGTCATCGAGCAGACTCCCGTTGTATCAGTCTACGTAAGCATGCAACTGCCACCCTCAAGACCAGTGAGTGTCCAGGCAAAACCATGTAGGACTCATCCACCGGGACCCACCATCCTGCCCTAATGGCCACGGCCAGCAGTGGTCCTGGGGATGGTTCAGAAAGGGACGTTGCATTTCTATTCTCTCCTAAACATTTCAGCCAGCAAGTGAGCAGACAGGAGAGGCCTCCCAGCAAACAAAAGGCTATCAAATTCCTTCCAGACAACCGGTGCAGGGACTTTCTCACAGGTTCCTGGAAAGTTCCACAGGAGTCCTCCCCGACTTGTCCTTTTGTCTCACCCAGAACCCCTGGCACTATTTTCTGGTCCGGGATGGCTGAAGGTCTTACTTCTCCATCGTTACCCACTCTGCGTGAGAAGGCCCTTCCACGCCAGAGGAGGGTTGATATGGCATCTCGGCTTGCCGGGGCCTGTCTCCCATGCTGACTTTCTCTCTTCCTCTAAAACACTTAGGAAGTCACCCTACTTAAATGTCTAACAATTCTTCCCTGTCCATGTCTCCGCTGGACCCCAAATTCTGTATCAGTGACATTGAAGATAAAGTATGTAACGTGTCTAAATGAAGATTCTGCTATAGGTTACATGAAATTTCCATCATCCATTATTCTTGTTTTTGAGCAATGCAAAGTCACCCTTATTTATCACCAGTGTGTGCTTTTTATTTATTTTTATTTTAGGAATTATTCTACACATTAAAATAATTTCCTGTGTAAAGGTTCCATATTCCTCAGATATATGTCAACACATCCTGCCCTCCACCACGTCACCAAGTGTCCTTCGCCATTGTCCAGTGGACTCCACCACTTGTCCCCCCATCCCATTCCCTACTGGTAACTTTGGTTTTGATGCCAGTGTCCAACGGTTGGTTTTGTTTCAACTGTTCCTTTGTTTTGTCTGTTCACGTTCCACCTATGAGTGAGGTCATCTGGTCTCTATCTTTCTTCTTTTGACTTGTTTCACTTCGCATCATCCCTCTGGTTCCATCACATGACAGGGTGTCATCTCTTCTCAGGGCTGCATAATGTTGCATTGTGTGTAAGGATCGCATCTTCTATCCATTCATTTGACGTTGGGCACTTTGGTTGTTTCCATTTATTAGTGATTGTGAACTGGACTGCAGTAAACTTGGGGACGAATCACAGTGTATGCTTTTTAATTGATTCTTTGCCACTTCCCTTCAGTTCTCCATCCAAACGACACAAGACAGAGGAAGACAAGTGTTTATTAGTAACAGCAGAAGGCAGGAATTTCGAGGTTCCTCGGGGGTTTGTTAGGCTGTGTGCCCGGTCCGAGCTGCCAAGAGAAGCTACTACTTTAGACCCACGCATGCGGTGGAAAGTCAGTGCGGGGGTTTAAACTGCAACGTCGCTGGCCCAGCTCTGCGAGGCATCTCTGCTCTGAGAGCCGGGAAAGTTTGCTCGTGAGGACGGACGGGCTGAGTGCGGCGCGTCTGCAAGGCTCCCTCACCAGTGGGCAGAGGACAAAACCACGTGGCGCGTCAGAGCACGGGGGCGCCTTGGCGGGGCTGCTTCCTTTCTGTTTGCTGGAAAGCACCAGGGGAGACCCACCTGCCAGCACCCGTCCTGACGGCAGATGCTTTAGGCGTGTCCCGTCCTGGTCTCTCGAAAGGCCCCGGGAAGCAAGGATTGCTTTCCATGCGATTCTGGTTCTTTCCTTGTGAAGCAGTCCGCATCCTGTTGGGCCTTCGGTGGCCCTCGCTTGGTGCCCCCAACCTGCCTGCAGCAAGAAGCAAGTGTTGTCATCCCCGGTGCCTGCAGCCTCCGTCGCCAGCACGGACCTGGGAGCAGAGGCAGCCCGTGGCCAGCCCACCGAGGAAGGAGCTCAGCTCTCAAGCTGAGCACCACTGTGAGAAAACTAAAAAGGTCAACAACAACCTTCAGGCTTGACTGAGTCCCCATGAGTTTCAATACGAAGAGTCTCATTTAGAAGAAAATAGAAAGTAACCCAAAGGAACGAAGAGTTCCCTTTTCCTATCAGCCCTACATCCCGCAACAGGCCACGCTAGAACCCTGACCGGGCCTCCAAATTGGATAAAAGTGACATCTGTCAGCAGATTCACCTCTAGTTCAAGAGGGCAGGTAACAAAACGATGGCAGAGAATTCAACTTGTTGCCGGTCATAGGATCACAGCTACGATGACAAGTAAGGCTGGCAACCACCCTGGGCTTGGTCAGGTCTCACGAGGGCTTGGGTTGGCGCTGGCGCTGAAGGCCTAACAGACGGCGGAGCAAAGCTGCTGAGCCTGAGCACGTAACTTCCTCAAGCGGTTGCTCTCCGTCTGCGAAGGGACAGCCTGCCCGCTGCATGTTGGTGGAGACTCAACCAACCATTATTCAGGGTAAAACAACGTGGCTGAAATCTGGAAATCCTCCAAAAAGGATCTCCAAGTCCCTGACAGGACTCCTGACCTGCTGGATTTTCTTCTAGGAATAGTAAATGGCTGTATGGTCCTCTCTCGAGGCCTGGGCCCACATTTAACACCTACTGTTTGGGGGGAAACAAAACTGTGTCCTTTGGGTTTTACAGATGAAACAACCACTCAGACATTCAGGCAGTATTCATGGGGAAACCAAAAATATAAAGTTAAATTCAGAGATTAAGAAGGGACAGAAAAAACAGTAAACCTTCCCCTGCAGAGCCCTGCGTAAACATTGACTATTACAAGGAAAACACACCCCGAAGGAACTGCGTCTTCTCTCTCGTTTCAGATCTCAGCTGGACACCAAGGTAGAAGTCCTCCATATTCAATACCATTCTCTCTCAGCTGAGTTAAACTCCAGGAGAAGTATTTTATGGGGTGTGGAACATTCACATCCACGACCTGAATGTTCCAGAGCAGGTTATGGGTCCGCCATGCTTTCTCTACACTGATGTTTAAAGGATCTGGGTCCCAGAATACATCTTCAAAGTTTGAAAACTCTCCTTGTCCAGAAAAGTCTGTCATTATCACCTTTTGAAAGAGTCTTGAAATTGTAACTGTGGCCAAAGATCATTTCGGAAACCTGTCCTCCTCTGCATGGATTTATGAGTCCCACAACTGGACGAAGGGAAATTATCCAGGAAAATTGTCCAAACAGGCCATTCTCCAGCAGACCGAGCCAAGACAATCCTCGGGAGATCATTGCAAAGCCTCAGCTGCAGCTGTGTGGGACACGCGGTCCCCAGTCTGCTCTGAGCCTGTGGGTACCTTCCAGAAAACACCCTGGGAAGACCATCGCTGTGTCCTTGGAGGCTGGCTGCCTTCTGACAGTGAGGAGGAGGTTGTAAGATCTGCATAGCTGTGGTATTTCTCTCTGAACCATTAAGTTCCTCTTTAGTTTCATAATCTTCTTTGCAGCTCTGGAATATTCAAACAGCAGACCAGAGAGTGGACACATAAGGCTGGAGACACAAGGCGACAGGGATATCAGAAACCCCCATGCAGCGCCTGCAAAGAATAGTAATAGTCGTTCACGTGCAGCCGAGCCGCCCTCACTGGTGGTTGAGGAGGAAACAGGGAGCTGAGCTGACTGGACGCAGCCCGCAGAGAACACAGTCTGTCCCTGACAGGGGCAGACAGACAGGAGAGCGCACCAGACTGTCAGAAGTGCCGGATGGCAGACACAGGACCGAACCAGAACTGTTGCAGGCAGGCGTGGGAACAGAAAGGAGGCTTCCCGACAGAAACAACGTGGAAGAAGAAATCTAGAAAATAGCTGAGAGTTAGACGAGTAGAAGTAGATAACAAAGGGCCTAAGAGTACGTTCGAAAT